>JARHVA010005957.1:482500-617500 GCA_037957365.1 Torreya grandis
GAATTTGACTCCTTAGGAATTGACAATGGATTGAAAAGAAGAGGCATACTAACATATTATCCCTGAGACTTCCCAATAGTTTCACTTTTAGGGTTAGAAGAAGCAATAAAGGGATGAATTGAGAGATAATTTTTTGTGGCATCCTTCCACCATGAAAAATCCACTTTACACTTAAAGCTAAGACATGAAGTAGATAAATGACCTATTTTGAAATATATTTGACATCAAAAAGGCATCCCCTCATAATTGAGGTTTTGAGTCTAGAAATGACCTTAGACTTTTATGTCAATGATTGCTGGGAGAGATTGATAAATATCTAAACAAACAAGAATCCTGATGAAGGTAGTTTGAGAAAAATAGGAAGTAGATGCATCAATTTTTAATAGATCACCCAAGGTTTCACCAATGGCTAAAAACAAGATTTTGATCAAAATTAAAGGGGAAGATTTGACAATCTCACCCAAGTAGGGTTGATAATAAGGTTTTATAGAAGATGATTGAAAGAAGAAAACCAGGGTTTAAGAAAAAGGAGATGTTGATCTCAAAACCAAGAGTTGGTTTGAACCACCTTATTATGGTCTAAAATATTATAATAAACCAAAATAAAAATCCTCTAGCATAAGGATATAATTCTAGACTATCCTCCATTAAAGGTCACCATGAATATGAAATCCATTGATGGAGAGTAGGGAGGCTAGGCCAATATTTATTGAATCTAAAAACAAGACCCCATTCTAAATACCACTTCTCAATTTGAAGCACCTCCTCTAAAGCTACATCCATAAATGACGTAGATAGAATGGATTTAGTAGTGCCTATCACTAATTTATTACCCTCATTGACTATGTGGGAAAGATATTTGGCCCTTGCTCAAGCATAAAAAATTGATTCCAACTCTACTGCACTAGGCCCTATGAATTTAGGGAACCCACTTGCTGTCATCATTAGATGCCTAGTACTATTAGCTTCCTTAAATGCTGATAAGCCATCACCACTCACTGAATTCTCCTTAACTATTGATTTCTACCTATCCCAAATAGACTATTAATAATGTGCATTAAGATTCCCCAAGTGGCTAGAAGGCCCCTACAATCCTCCATGATGAATCACCTAGCCATTGCACTTATCATGATTATCATAGGAGAAGCCTTAGATTCATATACAATTTGTGTTGCTACCATTCAACCTAATTCAAGTCAACCACTCCTCCACATTCAAAAGGTCATTCAAAACTTAGATTAAAAAATGTTGGGTATAGACATTTTTATAACTGAAATGTCCAAACTAGTGTTGAATAGTATCCCTAAACATGAAATGTAGACTTGCCTTGTAACATTGAACATAGGTTTCAAGACACATGTTGAACCCTATTGCATTGAACACTGAGCCAGTAGCCCATTACATTGTGGATAATTTTCATGAATAACCCAATATAGCTTAGTGTGAGAATGATGCTAGAGAGTGGTTATCCTAGGGAATGGACACTGAGACCTCCCACTTCTAACACTCATCTCACTCATTACTAAGCTATCATCATTAAGTTCCTAAACGTATTTTTAATGAACATCTTCCACTACATATTCAATTACAGATGTTATGCAAGGGGATTAATAAGGTTTTGGTAGACAATGGATCAAGTTCAATAGTGGTAATATATCCTTTCTTTATATACTGGGTATAGGATCCAAAGACTTTACTTAATCTGATATGACCACTCATTTCTTTGATACCATAACTCAAAAAATGCTAGGATAAATTATATTGAGTAGTATTATAGGTCTATTAATAGTAACAACAATATACCAAGTTATGACCAATGATCTTAACTATAATTTGTTATTGGGTAGACCTTGGATTTGTGATATGAATGCAGTTCCTTATACCTTGCTTGCATGTATAAAATTTAAATATGAAGGATATATGCATGTGTGTGTGTATTGATATGTGAATATGTATGTATGTATGCATGCATGCATGTATATACTCTCTCTCACACACACACACACACACACACACACACACACACACACACACACACACACACACACATGTATATATGTATTTCTTATGGATCATGAACCTTTCAAGAATTTTGAAATTATGCCACTTATTTAAAATTACATACCTCATATACATATGATGTGACCTTTGGTGGTTTATCCTACAACACAACATGAGATAAATGGTTATGATTCAAAGAACTTATGTTATTCTCATAAATAATATGGGTTTCCCATTTTAAATATAAATATGAAAACACCACAATTTACTAAGGTTGCCTATATAACACACGACATAGACTTAAACACAATATGCTTTTGGATTAAAAAATATGTAAAAGTTATGATACACTTGGAAAGGACTAGGGAGGAAAACACAAGACATTGTTAACCTAATATCCCTATCTAATCATATATGTATACAAGGACTAGGATATATGAATAATTCAAATGTTCCTTTCAATGTAAACCATTGTTATGTTAATAAGAAAGTTGATATAAATAGTTTCAATATTTATACACCCTTTCCTAGATCAAACCTAACCCTTCCCAATAAATTTATAATGTAGAAAATATAGACTTAGTATATCCTCTGCTCCTTGGTGATACAGTCTCACCAAAAAATTGGGCATGATCCAGGAAACACTTTAGGCGACAATTTAGGTGACGGTTCTACCCCAATTGGTGGCAAAACTTTTGGAAGCCATAACTTTTGAACCATAGCTCCATTTGACTCCCCGTTTAAACCGTTGGAAATATAAGAATAAGGAGAATGTGATGAGATGGAACAAAGATATGATAAATGGTTTTTGACCCTTTAAAACCAAATATAAGTGACTGAAAGTTTAATTTTAATAGTGTTGTCTAAAAATAGTAAGTTTCTAAAAATAGTAATTTATAAAATTTTATGTTGTTGTAAATGTGAAAGTTGAACCACTTCATCTCCCTCAATATTGGTGACGTTACACATCCTCCTCTTGCCTTAAAATTATGTATAAATAAATATGTATCCCAAGAAGGAGATTAGACTTCTCTTCCCAAATATAAGCATATGTTTGTATTTGCAATCTTGTGAGTAATAAAACATCTCTTCTCAGAGAAAGCATTATTATTGTGATATTTTTGTGTTCTTGAAATATATTTCAACCAAAAATTATGAGTTTTGGATCAGTTGTATTAGAGTGGATTGTCTCGAGAGTGTATGATCCCAAGGATGAGGTTAGGCTACAAGAAGCTTGGGTGGAAAATAGCAGAGCGCATAGACTATCCACTTATTCACTCTAAATGACCTCAAATGCCAGAAAAAATTGAGACATATGATACCTTCAAGGAAATGGTGAATGAAGCTCTCCAATGGTAACAAGTGTAGATACTACAATAATTTGCCCAAATTCTCCAACAAATCTTGATGAGAAATTCTGGCTCCTCATTTACACTCATTGGCTCCTCATGCATGAAACATCCTTTTAGTGCCCCAATACCTTTCAAGGTTTAGGTGAATTTTGATATCCATACATTTGAAGGAAAAATTAATGCTGATGAAGTAGAAAATTGGTTACATCAATTATCTTCCTATTTTTCTATAAATAAATTCACTGATGGAGAGAAGATCACTTTTGCTCTTTTGAAAGCATCTTTGCCCATCAAAAATTGGTGGGAAGTGTACAAGAAGAGGTTCAGTATGGATGAAATTAGCCTTGAGGTGGAATCTACCTGAGATGATTTCATTAAAGATATAAAGGAAGAATACTACCCCATTGGAGCATACGATGATCTGTACATACAATGGCAACAACTTCACCAAGGTAAGGGACAATTTGTTTAAGATTACACTGATATTTGTCATTCTCTATCTATGATATTGGGCATCTAAGAAAGTGAGAAACAAAATAATCTAAAATATCATGGTGGACTACAATGGTATATATGGGGGGAAATGGAACTTTTCAATTTGGAAACCCTCAGTGAGATGTACAAGTTCATAGTGAAGATTGAGTAGAAGCATGGAAGAAAGAATGTGAAGATTTAGCCTTAGAAATGGAAAAGTGATAAATAAGGTCAAACATGAGGCCAAAATTAGAAGCAAAAGGAGTTCCAAGATAAGAAACCCTAGAAGGGGAAGACTAGGAAATGATGTGATTACCACAAAACTAAAAATCACTCCAAAGAAGAATGTTAAGACATCAAGCCCCTGCTTTCTGAGTCAAAATCCTTGACATCTACTTCTCTACCTCATACACACCCTAAAATTGAAGAGGGTGAAGAGGAGATTGTATGTACTAATCCTGATACCATCGTTGCTTCATCATAAGGAGAGGCTAGATGACAAGGAAAGGTTGTTTCACTCTAAGTTGTGGGTGAAAGGTAAGCCTCTGCATTTCATTATTGATAGTGGGAGTCAAAAAAATTTAATCTCTGCTAATATTGTGAAAATTCTAAATCTATCCATGAAGCCTCACCCAAATCATATAATATGGGATGGTTGAGCCCAAGGAGAGACCTCCGTGTCACTAACTAGTGTTTTGTTTAATATGTAATAAAACCTTTCCAAGATGAGGTCTTGTGTGATGTGGTCAATCTGGATGTTTGCAATGTACTCATTGGTCAGCCATTCATGTATGATCGACATGGTATCTATGAATCAAGAACCTAAAAGATCACCCTCACTCTTGGAATGTGGTACTAAAGGGTACCATAGGTACCACCTCCCACATCTATCTCCTTAATTAGTGCCAATAAATGTAAGATATTGGTGGAGAAGAAAAAGTAATTAATTTTCATGGTGGTCAAGCCATAGAGATCCAAGAAGGCTGATGTTGTAGCCCTGACTACATAATCAATATAATAATAAAAGTAGATGGGTCAAATCATGAGAGAATATGATGACTTATTCAAGTCACCCATGGGAGTTCTAATTGATTGTCAGGTAAAATATTCTATCAATTTGGTTCCATGACACCTTTGCCTAACAACCTTATGTATTGTAGATCGATTCTATAAAATGATGAGATAAAAAGGTAGATTCAAGAATTGATCCAAAAGGGTCACATCAGGCCAAGCTCTTTACCTTGTGGAAGCCTAATTATCCTGGTGCCAGAGAAGGATGGAACATAGAGGCTTTGCATTGATTATCAAGCCCTAAATAAAATCATTATGAAGAATCACTACCCCATACCCAAGATTGATGACCTATTGGACCAATTCCACAGTGCAAATTTCTTCACCAAAATTTATCTCAAATCTAGCTATCACCAAAATCTTATCGATCTCACTGATGTTTAAAAGACTACACTCAAATCTAAGGAGGGGCTCTTTAAATGGTTGGTTATGCATTTTGGATTGACTAACACACCTGTAACCTTCATGAGGATGATGGATGATATATTATGACCCTTCACCAACTCATTCATGGTTGTCTACTTGGATGGCATACTCATATAAAATAGAACATGGGAGGAACATCTGTAACATGTCTGTAAGGTGCTTCAAACTCTTTGGGAGCACAAGTTTTATGCAAATCTCAACAAGTGCACATTCAAGATGAAAATAATTCAGTACTTGGGGTACATTGTGGATGAGAAAGGGGTCCATGTCAACCCAAAGAAGATTTGAGTTATTCAAGAATGGCCTACACCAAATACCCTCATAGAACTTCATTGTTTATTGGGTCTTTCAAATTTTTATTGTAGGTTTGTTCTTGAATTATCACATGTTGATTGGCCACTAAACCAAGTGACTAAAGGAGGAGCTAAAGATACATTTCATTTGGGTTAAATACAATAAAGATAATTTGAAAAATAGACTTTATTTAGCTCCTATTTTTGCCTTGCCAAATTTGCATCAACCTTTCAAGTTGATGACAGATTCATCTAAATATGCCATGGGAGATGTCATCATGCAACATAGCCATCCCATTGCATATCATAGTGAAAATTTCAATAATATAGTCAAGAAATACCCAAAATATGACAAGGAGCTCTATGTCATTGTGCAAGCCTATAAATAATGGAAACACTACATTTTGGGGAAAGATACGGTCATCCAAACCAACCACAAACCGTTAGAATTCATCTAGATGCAGAGCAAAATATGAAATGTGAGGCACCAAAAGTGGGCAACATATTTGAAACAATTCCATCTAATAATCAAACATAAAAAGGGGATCTCAAATACTACCATAGATTGTCTGAGCTTCCCACCAATTATTACACTCATAATAATTCTTGATCTATGTGGACACGAGACTACCACTTGGGGTGTTTTGTATGAAGTAGATCCTACCTTTGCTGATATATATCAAGCACTTTGAGAAGGTAAACATGTATTTGATTTCTATTTATAAGATAATGTCCTTCATCACATGGGGCACATCTATGTTCTAGTTTTAGAGCAATAGAAGATGATATGGGAAGCACATTTTAGTAGGATAGCTGGGCACTTTGGTGTAAAGAAGACATTGGTAGTTCTTCAAAATAACTTCTACTGACACCATATGTGGAAGGATGTGGAAAGGTACCTCAAACCTTACACCCCATGTGTGATAGCTAAGCTAGCAAATAAGAAGCAAGGATTGTACACACCATTGCCAGAACCAAGTAGGCCTTGGGAATCTATCTTAATGGATTTTCTTTCAGGTTTGCCCACTTCAAAACATGGCAAGGACTGTATTCTTGTTGTAGTTGATCATTTTAAAAAAATGGATATCATAATTACTTGTAAGAAAAATATATCTACTAAGTAAACTACTCAATTGTATTGTAGTCATGTATGGATCCATTTTGGTCTCCCCAAGTCCATTATTTCAAATAGAGATAGTAGGTCCCTGAGTATCTTCTGATCCACTTTCTGGAAAATAATGGATACCTAGCTCATGAAGTACACAGCCTTCCATCCATGGACTGATGGTCAGATAGAAGTGGTGAACCACCTAATTGTTCACATGCTTCAGATGTATCACTCCAAACATCCATGCACATGGGATGAGGGGCTTATTTTCATACAATATGGACACAATCGAGCACTGCACAACTCCACCAAGCATAGTCCATTCCAAGTATGCTTTGGGTTCCAAACCATGGCACCAATTAATGTGGCCATTCCATTTTCCACCATGGAATACACACCTCATGGGATATATGAGGTAACAAAATCAACAAAGTTCATTGAACAAATCCAACACATCCAAGAGCAAGTTCATGACATCTTGGAGAAGATAAATCAAAAGTATAATCAACACCATGAAAAACATAGGGTTGCACACCATTTTGTTATAGGTGAAAAGGTTTGGTTTTAGATTCAAAAGGAATGACTCATAGGTCCACATAGAAAAATTTAGCCCCTGTGATATGGTCCACATAGAAAAATTGAACCTACCAGCCTACCTTGGTCTACATCCAATATTCAATGTGGAGCTCCTCAAAACATATCATCCACCTCTATTGGACACTTTATTCATAGAATAACAACTAGACATTGATGATTTTTATCCATAGAGTTTTTCTCTAGTGGAGGAGGATCAAATTGTGGACACCTGGATGAAGATAACAAGAGGGCGCTCTATTCCATTTTATCAGGTGATCAAAAGGGGCAAGCTTAGCCACCAAGGTGAGTGGCTCATAGAGAATCAAATCAAGACATAACTACCACACTTGATGAGGAATATTAATATATTAGGGACCATTTCTTCTCAAGGAGGGAGGAATTATGTGGGCAACACTTCAGGTAACAATTTGAGCGACGGTTCTACCCCAATTGGTGGTAGAACTTTTGGGAGCCATAACTTTTAAACCATAGCTCTGTTTGACTCCCCATTAAAAAATTTGGAAAGATAAGAATGAAAATAATGCTATGATATGGCACAAGATATGCTCAATGGTTTTTTACCCCCAAAAACCCAATGGAAGTTCCCAAAATTTCAATTTTAATAGTGCTGTCTAAAAATAGTAAGTTTCTAAAAATTATAATTTATCAAATTCTATGTTGTTGTAAATCATGAATGTCAAACCAGTTCATCTCCATCGATATTTGTGACCTTCCACATCCTCCTCCTACCTTAAAAATATGTATAAATAAAGATGTATCCTGAGAAGGAGATTAGACATCTCTTCCCAGAGATAAGCATATGTTTGTATTTGCAATATTATGAGTAATAAAACATCTCTTCTTAGAGAAAGCATTATTATTGTGTTTTTAAAATATATTTCAACCAAAAATTCTAAGTTTTGGACAAGGCATTAGACAAATTTCCTCATGATGAGTCTCTCTTGGAATTTTTGGGGGGCATATGAAGATCTCCCTTCCTTATATCATAATAAAAGTTTTATTTCTACAAAAATTCTCGTGCGTATTTCAAAGAGACTTAACCCTCACACAATGATGTCTAATTAAGTGGCCCTAATGTGATTTTTATTGTTCCATATGTATAAAATCAGTCAACATTGTTAAATAAAGAAACAATCAAATTAAATTATTGAATTGATAAAGACCCACGATTAGTCCTTTTTTTAGTAATACTCAATAAAGAAGGGAAAATAATTTAGAGATATATTACACTATTTCCTTGAGTTATTCACTTAGTCTTATCCATATATGCTAAGCTTAGATCCCTTGATTGCATTACATACTATCATTTTTAATCCTAGTGTGAAACTATTCAATTAGAAAATTAGTAATAAACATCCAAAAGTATCTTTATCGGATAAAGATGAAGTGCAAAAGTTACTTAATTTAGAGTTTATTATACCCATTGATTACTCACCTTGGATTTTTAATACTATGTCGATCACCAAATCTAATGGAAAAATTAGGATTTATATAAAATTTCATGATTTGAATAAGGTTTGTCTTAAGGATGACTTCCCTTTACCTAATATTGATATGATTTTTGATTCCATAATTGGTTATGAGATGATCTCATTTATGGATGATTTTAAAGCCACAATTAACTAAATATTAAGCTTGATCACCAACATAGCTGCGTTTACAGTGCCATGGGGAGCATTCAGTTACATGGTCATGCCCTTTAGATTAAATAATTTGGGGATACCTGTCAAATGGCCATAAAAAATATCTCTCATGACCTTATACATAAAACCATGGAAGATTATTTTGATGACTTACTTTTAAAATCCAAACATTGACAAGACCGTACTACATATTTACTAAGAATATTTGAATAGTTATGAAATTACATGGGCTTAGTGTTTGAGGTATCTCCAAGTAAAATATTGGGTTATATCATATCCCATATAGGTATATAAGTTGATCCAAAAATATTCAAGTCTATTTTTTAAATGACCCCAAGTAAAGGATTAAAATAATTATGATGTCTACAAGAGAGTATTCTAGTAATAATATGATTTATGGCTCAAATAGTTGATAAAACACAACCATTTACATTATTTTTGAAGAAAGATATGAATTTTGAATAGGATGAATGTTTTAAAAATGTTTTTGATAAAATCAAAGAATATATTCTTAATTTGACAATAACGATCCCTATAATTTCATATTAGCCTTTATTTTGGTACATTTCTACTAAAAAACATGCATTAGGAGATTTGTTGGCATAATACAATGATGATCATAGTGAACTCATAATTTATTACATTATTTGTACACTTGTAGATTATGAAAAAAATATAATGTGATGGAAAATTTGTGCATATTTTTGTTTTCACAACACAAAATCTTTGACATTGCATTCTTAACAATGAGATACACGTCATCACAAAAGTATATCAACTAAAGTTTCTCATAATGAAACCATATTTATCAGGATGCATAACTAAGTGGTTAATATGACTTATGGAGTTTTATTTATAAGTTATATCTCAATTTTTTTTAAAAGGACAAGTAATTATAGATCAATTAGCAATAACACCAATACTTGACACAATGTTGATCAATAATAAAAACTTTATATGATTTTATTGTATATCATTTCAATGATTATACTTTAGCTATGCACTTTTATGGATTAAAATACACCTTAGTCATCAAGGCTATAATAGTTTGTCACTTCTCAGGAATGACCTAAGTCATTATCATAATGTTTAAGGTTCTTGTGTATAAATAACATAGTAGACTATGAGGTGTTAATTTTAGGGTTATGCACTAATCACACATTACAGATAAAACATCTTCAAATAATGGTGAATATTATCTTATATTTAACTAATTTTGATATTTATTTTAAATAAATTAAGAAATGTTATTTCCATATATAGATAAGGTGTAATGTTTAATGACCTATTTTGATAAGATTGTGATTGAAAGCACACCACATATAAATAATTTTCATGTAGATGTTATAGCTAGTGTACCTTATCTTATTACTATAGATATCAATGGTGATCAAGCAATTTTGAAAATATAAATTTTATAACAACCATAAACTACAACAACAAACTTGGACACCTTAATAGTATTTGTTATCACATGAAGGGTGCACAATTCTAAATAGTATTACAACATTTATAATTTTTCACATAAAGCAATTACCCTAGAAAAAAATTCATGAAATGACATGTGAAAGTTCCAAAAATATTCAATTATCAATGTTATAATCAGAGGCACTATTTTGAAAGGATTATCTGATGGGCATTTAATTTGATGCCTTAGTCATGAAGAGCCAAACTAGATTTACAAGAAGTACATGATAGTGAATGTTGGGGGGGGGGGGGTGGGGCAGGGGGAATTTTAGTAGAAAATCCATGCCACATAATTAGTTTAAAATGGGTTAGAATTGGCCTACAATGCATTAAGAATGTCAAAAATATGAAAAAAATTATTTGCAATGTTAACAACATAATAATTTAAGCCATGTGCCTTCATAGTAATTAAAACCTATTGTGTCATTATTTCCCTTTTCCCTTTGGGGACTTTATTCAGTAAGAAAGATAAACCTAATATCATCAAAAGGCCATAATTTCATCATCAAAACTACATAATATATTAAAAAATGAGGTGAGATGATCCCTTTATAATTTACTATAGGAGAAGATATTAACTTTTAATGACTAAAATAATTTCACGATTCAAGCTTCCTTTGGCCATCATTATAGGTAATGGGTCTTGGGCCAATCAGGTAACTACTAAAGCTACTATTGGTAATTTTCCATATGTTATAGTATATGGAAGGGAGGTCAAGTTTCCCATTTCTCTTGAGCTGATTGCATTAGAGCTAACACATCAGTTGGAGTAGAAAAGGCCAATCAATAAAGGAAAAGTGGCACAAGGATGATGAGTGAGCATAGGAGAGTCCAAGTAACTGGTAGCTACAAATTATAAAGGCTCTCATCTACCATAGTTCACTCCCCACAATCACTATTAGATGTTTAAATGTAGCATGGATAAAACACATGGAGACCCAAATATTTTTAGTAGGGCATGTAAAGAGAAAGAAGCCACATCAATCTTGAGAGCAAAGATTAAATATATCATGCCAAGAAGAGATATTCTAGCTGCTCACAACATGGCTTCTCAAATGCATCAAAGAAAAATTTAAAGATGGGATGGGATTGAGAGGATTGTTTAGTGATCTTGAGCGGTGAATTTAGGGATAATAAAGAATTACAACATTATATTTCTAGCCATCAATGAACTTTTTCTTTCTTCCCCTTCTCTTTCCCCTCTTTTCTATATAAATAGAGGCCTTGGAGCAAAGCAAATTATCCCCGAATTGGTGATAGAATTACTCTACAAAAATCACTTTGTAAAAGACTCTTTTTAAGCAATAAAAGGAAGATTTTTTTTGTTTTTGGTTAAAACAAGTGTGCACATTTGGTTTCATTTTTAGAAAGTATGATTGTCATTCATCACCTACAATTTTTACCAACACCTTGATTTTGATGTTTTTGGTTTTGTGCAGGATTGTGTGAAATGTCTGTATCGAGCTCTCTTTAAAGTGTTACCAGTTCATAGTGTCTCCCATATACCTATTTTTTTAATCCTTCAAATCAAAATCCTCCCCTTCAACCTCTATGAAAAAGGTCCATGCCTATGGCCTTGAGATAGAACCAAAATAGCCTGTGTCTTGGTTTGGTTCATCAGTAGTTGGCTCTTTTTCCAGACCAAGTGGATCACTTATTTTTGGTGCATCACCTCCTTTAGGTTAGATTTATTTTCAGTCATCCTCCTACCCATTTTATTTATCTAATAGTAAATTTTGGTGTGAAAATCAAGATCTGAAGTAAAACACCTGAGGAACTAGCCTCATAAAAAATCCTAGAGGTTCAACGTCACCATAGGATACCCACATCTTGAGGTTGTCCCTATGCTTATATGTGGAAGTGAGGGACACTACATAACTCTCTCACAAGGGTAGAATTCTAAGCTATGAAAGGTCTTATCTACAGAATAAGATGGTTAAGAAGTCTTTTGATAAATATAAAATTGACATGCATTTTCTACCCCTTACTATCCATATGGAAATGCGTAAGCAGAGGTAATGAATAAAAACTTGTTAAAATCCTTAGCAAAATAGTTTTAAAACATGGCAAAGATTGGCATAATAATATTATTTATGCCTTATGGGCCTATCGTATGAGTGTTTACATGCCCATAAAGGATATTCTTTATTCCCTTATCTATGGTACATAAGTCATAATGCCTTTAGAGTTGGAGATACCATCCTTGAAAGTTTCTCTTAAAGATATCACCATGTAGACACTAAAGTCTGGGATTAGACACTTGGAAATGTTAGTCTTAACCTATTCTTACCTTACATTATGTGTGTACATATATGGCTCTTAAAAACTGTTAGACCCATTGGGTTAAGCAAAAATTATGCTAAAAAAAATAATCCCATAAATTACTTATAAAATCATTTACAACTATCTGATTTATCATTGCTTGACTACTAAATGTATCTAAAGCAATAAGTGCTATAATGTATTAACCCAATTGATAAAATATGATCCAACTAATGTTCAAACTATTAAATTAGACTAAAATTTATATAAATTTAAATCAAAGTATAATAGACGAAATCCTGTACAACATATACTAATATATCCATATTTCAACCATGAATGATCATACAACCACTATTATTTATAATTTTATAATACTATAACATAGAAACTATTGAGTTTAATTATTGATAAAATAATAAAGAAAAATGTGGTAAAAATTCATATATACAATACAATGAGTACAACAATACAAAAGGAGCTTATACATAGCTCATTTATCCTTGAATGTAGCCCAAGTATAATCCTAAAGGTTAAATCAACTAACAGAGGGAGATAATCATCTAAGTAATTTACCTCCAACCTTAGACCAATGGTCTCCCACACACCTCCCCATTGGGAGTAGCCCTACCCTTCATAGAGGGGAAGATAGGAATAATGTGGATATTGTGAAATCAACCACAACCCATGTGTGTACTGTCACTATTACATGCAATAATAAAATAGACCATGCAATCCGATATTATATCTAGATGATATCAACAAACACATGTAAACTAGAAGTATAATGAAATGATAATGTCTCAGCTATAACATTACTTTGGCCAAATTTTTCATTATAATTATTAGATCTAAAAATCTATGTCAATTCCACTCACAGTAACTTTCTACAATTGAATCATGACAGAATATGATATCAGGGGATATGTATATGAGTTAACCAATGGAATACTCATATAACTATCTCTTATTATCCAAATATAGTCTACATATACAGATTCAAGAGGAGAATAATATGACTTCAATATGCAATAAATACCATAGAACAATAAATGATGTAAATCAAACATCAAATCTAATTATTTCCAATCATTTATACATCAAGGTGATAACATAGATGTATCAAAAAACTATATATAAAACCAAATATGTTCAGTAGAATATAATAAGAATCAAATCATTCTATGTCTTCTCCTAACATATCCTTTAACTCTATTTATGCATATAAGTATTAAGCCACAATCAACAAAATGTTCCACAAATCTTCAAATATCTTCTATCATAATTTAAGGCTATATATTACCATTTTAAAACCTAGCCCTTATTTCATCAAGCTCTAATGTGAAATAATACCTTTCTAATGCAAGGATGTAGTTTGGTTATATTCTTCATACAAGATCTACCTTATGTCTTCTTAAATTGGAGCCATTAAAACATTATAAACTATGGGAAAGGATATTCAATATATATTCATGTTTACTGTTCATGATTAATACTAACAAATTAATAACAATCATCTTCTCCTTCATAAAATAACTGATATAAAAACATTTCCTTGTTTATACATTTTACTCAAAATCCATATTTTTCACATATAGTTGTGAAAGACTTTCTCATATAATGGTTATAAGTTTATTTAGGAGACTCTATGTATACTAACTTCTATTAGAACATGTATTTTTATTTTATAATAAAATGTAACATTTATGTGCATACATATATAGGTGTATATACATAAATTATAAAAAACTAGAGCTCTCATATATGAGATGACCCCAAACCCGTGTCATCAAAAGATTAAGACAACATAATAAGCTGAACTTACGTCCATAATACCTACACAAATTAATATACTCTCCTTAAGATACTAATTAAGCATACCTTTGGATTGACATCTCCCAACTAGATTATTAGTTGTAAATACTTATTCAAACATCTCCACACACACACACACACACACACACACACACACACACACACACACACACACACATCTAAATAGTTTTAAATTCCTCTATTTCCATATTTATTCTACAACTTCCAATAAATACTCAATTTATTATCAATTTAATGGACTCCTAACAAATCTAAATATAAATACTAGAACATAAATTTATTCTAATTCCTAAAGATGGATAAAAATTTATAAAACTTGGACGAAGACATACTCAAACTTAAATTTTCTATTATTCATTTCTCAAAAACCCTAATATGAACAATTAATACAAATATACATGGGTTATAACTATCTAAAGTAAGTCTGTCTATGGATAAAGGCTTGAGTATTTCAAAGAGGGAATAAATATTGATATCATTTAGGTAATTCCATACTACCAAATAATAAAACCTAAGAATCCACATAGACTAGTTCCTTATTAGACATAACTCAACCCTCAGCTCTATAGGCCTGAGGATGGAATTGAGTTCTATCCTCGGGTCTATAGACTTGTTGGCTTGGGTTTTTTAGAATAATTATCTAACATTTATCTCATTAAATGAATAAGATAATAAATTTTACTTTTTCCATTCCAATATGAAAATAATTAAATAAAAAACTAACCTGGATACCAAGCTTTGGTCATTGAACAGGTGAGATGTTAGATCCATTTATCTCCAAAATGAAGAGCTCTCTTTTATTTTATCCTTATTATCTGTCATGATGATCTCCTTATTTTTTAATCTCTCATCATCATTTTTATTTCTTTATTTACCTTCATGCACATCTTGCATGACCTTTATAATCTTTTACTATTCAATGATATAATCATCATGTAGCTTACCTAATCAATGCACCACTTCATTCCTTTTTCTTTGTTGAACTCATAGTCCCAACTCCATATATGGGTATGGTGGTGAAAAAACCTCCATCATTTCCCTTGGCAAGGTCAAACTTCACAATCATAATGATAACCCAAAATAAAAACCCTAATTGAATTCCCCTCTTACCTTTTGTCATTTGACAATACACATTATAATAATAAATCTAGAAACTTCCAACAAAGCCTAATTTTTATTTCCCTTATAAGTTCATGATGTACCTAGATACCAAAGTATGAAAAATCCCATAGTGTATAAAGCTTCAAAGTGATAAATAAATCATCTTTCTTTGGGAGAGGTTATTTTTGGTTCTATTAAACCTTTATGTATTATTGCAAATATGATAATGATATCAAAATCAAGGTAATTATGTAATCTAAACAAGATAAGTAACACTTAAACTACTAATAACCAAAATTATAAAGGCATAGTTTAATGAGATAAACCAAACAACCTAACATAATCTAAGTTATATCACAAAAACATAATGTAACCAACTAAGCGAATGCATAAGTAATTTAGTCAACTCAATACACTCATGCCTACTAGATATAATGAAGTAAGAATCAACATAGTAAAACAATGGTTTAACATATATGTGCAAGTCACATATCATAATGAAATCAAAGCAACAAGACTCATTTATTACCAAACAACAAATTCAACATTTATTTCACTCAAATAATTGAATGTGGTGTGTGCACAGGGTTAGTATAGCTCTTTCAACCCCCATAGTCTCTCTGATGATACTCTCCCTCTGAACTACTCATGAGCATGGGATAATATTACATCCACCTCATCAAAAAAATTGGTAGTTAATCCAAACTCAAACTAATCATCAACATATAACCATAATAAACTATTGAATGCAAGTAATCTACAAAATCATGATTATAAAGCATAATAAGACACATGATACAACTATATATCTTGATACTAATCATGAAACAAGTATTATGACTATCAATCAAATAACTTATATAAAACCAATTCAAAAATAAATATTAGTACTACCAATCATTAGTCTCATAATCCATCAATAATTCTTAAATAGTTTGTATAAGAAACCAGATGTGACATCCTTCCCCCTAAAATAGGTCATCATCCCGATGACACTCATTTCAATAATAGTTCTATAAATAAAAACAAAATTTAGAAAGATATAAATAATGTTCAATAGAAGTATTATTTAAATAAATGAAGAAATAGCCTCAAGAATTCCTCATAGTCCTCCCATGTACCACTATCCTTAGAATATTGGTCCCACTAGACCTTGCACTATGATAATTATCTATTATGCAAGCTAAGCTTGTGAGTCTAAAATTATTTTTATTGGTTATATTGTGACCACCCCTAGATCTTGAACCTGTAATGAATTCTAATCCAAAACATGTGTAGGATTAGCAATATACTTCTTAAGATATGAAACATGAAAAACATTATGCATTTGAACTAAAGCTGGTGGGAAATACAAGCCTATACTCTATAACATTAATAACTTATATAATCTCAAAGTATCCCACATATATAGGTGATAACTTTACTATTTTTTTGAACATTATTGCAATCTTTTGGATTTTGACCCATAGGAAATATATCTGCAACTGAGATCTGACTTGCTGTTCTTGTTAGATCAACATAAATTTTATGCCTATCATTGGATTCAATTAATCTCTACCTTATTATTATTACTTGCTCTTCTATTTTAGAAATCATATCAAGTCTAAAGATCACTCTGTCTTCCAATTTATCCTAGTTGATTGGTGTTCTACACCTCCTACCATATAATAATATGAAAAGAACCATTTTAATAGTTGATTGGTATGAGTTATTGTAAGCAAAATCAAATAATGGTAGGTATTATTCCAAATTTTATTGCTGGTCCATGCAATACATCCTCAAAATATCCTCCAAGATTTGATTTATTCTCTTTATTTTCCCATTTGTTTCTAGATGGTAAGTCGTACTAAAGTTCACCTATGTTCCCAAAGCTGAATTTAGAGTCTGCCAAAACCTAAAAGTCATCTTAGGGTCCCTATCTAAGATAATATTTTTTTTAAATCCATGCAACCTAAAAATTTCTTTTATAAACCTCCTAGCAAGCATTGGTGCATCATATGTCAAATTACCAAGAATGAAATGAGTTACCTTGGTAAATTTATCCATAACTACCAAGATCATGTCATGATGGTTCTTAGACATAGGCAAACCTTAGATAAAATCCATGCTAATAGCTTTCCATTTCCATTAAGGTATGGAATGTGGGTACAATAACCTAGTAGGATGCACATGTTCAACCTTTATTCGTTGACACTCCAAATGTCTAGATACAAAATCAATTGCATCCCTTTTAATTCCTTTACAAAAATATAATGGTTTTAACTCTGATAGAAGTTTAGTCACTCCAAGATGTCTTGAATAAGGAACATTTTGCAATTCCTTTAGTATAATATTCCTTAAATTTTCCCTATCAGGCACATAAATTCTATCATTGTACCTTAAATTCCCATAATTCTCAAATTAAAAACCTTGGTATATATGATCTTGAGAGTTTTAAGCCAAATTTTTCTTAACATATTCATAAAATTAATCTCAAGGTGTGAATTTTATTACTTGGTCTTGAAAATTACTTCTTATTATAACCAAAGTGACAATGCACCTTCTACAACTAAGGGTGATTATGGCTCTATTCTCTTTGCCCTTAATGTAATTGATGTCAAAATAATAATATGATAGAAAATATAACCACAACCTTTGATAAACATTGAGGTTAGGCTAGGTTAATATATACTTAAGTTCCAAGTTATTTGTCTTAAGCTCAAAAGGTTTACCCAATAAATAATGTCTCCAAACTTACAAAGCATGAACTATGATAGCAAGCCCATCTTCTAATATTCATTCAATCAAAGGCCTTTGAGGTTATGAGGAGCATAATTTACCTCATAAGTCTTTAGTTTCATATATTCATAGGCCACATTTGAACCATCTTGCATGAGAACTCCATCTAATCCATCTCCTAAAGCATATGTTATAACTAAAAAATGGCCATTCAGTTCTGAAATCTATAACACTAGTGCATACGTAAGCCTCTATTTCAAAACCTAAAAGTATTATTCACACTTTTCTAACCACAAAAAATGTTACTCTTTCCATTAAGGAGAGGTAATTATATTATTTATCTTGGATAAATTTGGTACAAACTTCCTATAGTACCCTGGTAAACCCATAAAACTACACACCTCATGCACATTTTTGGGTGTTGGCCAATCCATAATGGCCCTAATCTTAGTTGGATCCATTAAAATTCCCTCTATGGAGGTGATGTGTCCTAAGTACTATACTCTTTTTTGAAATAAATCACACTTAGACAACATTCAATAAAGTTTGTGCTTTCGTAACCACTACAAAACTAAATGCAAGTGATTGACGTGCTCTTCTTCAATTTTGGAATAGATGAGAATGTCATCCAAGAAGACTAGCATAAAAAGATCAAGATAATCTCTGAACACATTGTTCATGAGATTCATGAATGCTTCAGGTGTATTTGTTAATCCAAAAAGGAGTAATGTGAACTTGTAATGCCCATAACTAGTCTTGAAAGCTATTTTTGAAATATCTTCCTCTCGAATTCATAACTGATGACACCTTGCATGAAGATCAATCTTAGAAAATACTATTGCACCATAAATTTGATAAAAAATATCATCAATACAAGGTAAAGGATACATGTTTTTAATCATTTCTTTATTAATCATGTGGTAGTCAATAAATAAACCAAGGGTTTTGTCCTTCTTATTGATAAAGACTATAGGTGCCCCCCATGGAGAAACACTCAGATAAATCAATCCTTTGGTAAACATCTCCTAAAGTTGTGCCTTCAACTCTATTAAATCAATTGTTGTTATTCTATATGGTGCTTTATATTTTGGTTCTAATCTAGGAATGATTTCAATGGTGAAATCAAATTCCCTTTCAAGAGCTAATCTCAACAACTCTTTTGGAAAGACATCCTAAAATTCTTGTAGAAAAGGATAGTCTTTCAAAGTGGGTTCCTTAGCTTCACCAATTTCATTCATTTTGACTAGGAATGTTTGACGTTCTTTTCATTGAGCATTTTTCAATCGAATGGATGAAATTTATCTTAGCTTTAACTCCCTTGTGCTTCCTTGGATTTGGGTTTGGTTTCCCAAATCATTCAAACACTCAACCTTTTTAAGTAAACAATCATATTTGGCTTTATGCCTATAAATCCAATTCACCCCTAAGATCACATCATATGACCCTAGTTGTGCTATATAAATATCAACCATCATGATGAATTTTGGTACCTTGATTTCAGCCTCTTCAAGACATCTAACAACTTTGACCTTAGACTCATTCCCATAATGTACTAACCATGTATTTGCCATAAAAGTAACTTTCCTAGATAATTTACTTGGTATTTTAAGAGAGTTAAAGTATTCATTAGATCCTATATCAATCAAAACATTAATTGGATTCATAAATAAAGTACCTGATACTTTAATTAGAGGGGCTTGGAATTCTACTTGTCAATTATCCACTACTATGTTAATATGTTGTTGAAAAGTTACTTATTGTGAATAAGAGGTTGCATTCTTAATCTTTCCATTTATCTTCCACTAAAGATAATCCTTGGCATAATCGTCTCCTCCCCAAGTGAAACATCCACTTGGTGGCCCCTTCCTCTCAGCCTAATTTTCACCCTTGAACACTTATTTGAAATTACCTCATGGTTTCATGTTCCTAGAACCATTACCAAATCTTGTATTTTGACTATTGAATCAGTTCATAGAGTTACTATTTCAATTCTAGTTCTTATTCTTTAAGGGTGACTGGGAACTACCAAACTTCTTAAACATTTATTTGACCTCTACTAGTGATTTCAACTTTTATTCTTGATGGACTAGTTTCTCAAAAACCTGATCCATGGTGGATGGTCTATGCACATCCACTTCACACCCAATTTGGGTTTTCAATCCCATGATGAAATTCATGATCCATAAACATGCATCCTTATGGTAATACATAATATATTTCAAGATTTTTATGAACTGCTCCTAGTATTTGTTCACTAATAAATCCCTTTGCCTGGTTCTAAAAATCTCTCAATTATTGATCAAAATACAGTTGAGGTAACCACATTGATCTAAAAAGAGTAAAAAACTACTCCCATGTGTTGGTAGTGTAATCAAGGTTCATATCAAGCTTCTTATTAGCACCAGCCATTGGTAAGCTCCCCACATAGCCTTAGTTACCTCATAGTAATTTCAAATTTCAAAATAATTTTTCATTTCTATGAGCCAAACTTTAGCTCCATCACCTAAGACTGTACCATCAAATTTGGGTGGATTAACTTTCTTCATGTCATGTGAAAGATTTATAGCTACTTGAGCTCTATCCACTTAATGACCTTCTTTTTTCCCCTACTCTTGAGTCACTTCCAATTCTTTAGGTTGTTCCTCTGAAACTTCATATTCCTCTTCCTCTTCAGGTCCATGAACTTCTCTTTCTAGAGTTGCTATTCTATTTTTAGTCTCTTTTATGACAATGAGAATCTGATCATGTTTTATAGCTTTTTCTTATACTCAATGATTAGGATCAACTGGAGGTTTTTCATTAGAAATTACCTCACTAAATGATTTACCTTGTACCATTATCTTCACTTAAATTAGGAGAATAAAAGTACATTAGTGGACTCATTAGGTTTGAGAGCTAAACCTTAAGCTTTGATACCATAATGTTAGAGCCCACTAGGTTAGCCAAGAATTATGATAAAAAATTTTTATCACATAAATTACTTATGAAATAATTTATAGCTATCTGATTTATCATTACTTGAATAAAAAATATATGTAAAATAATAAATTCTATAATGTATTAACCTAGTGGCTATATTATGATCCAACTAGTGTTCAAATAATCAAATCAGATTGCAAGATAAATAATTTTTAATCAAATTATAGTAGACAAAATCATTTACAACATATACTGATATAATCCATATTGTAGTCATGAACAAGATTACAACCACTATTGTTTATAATTTTAGAATATTATGTAATTTACATAACCACTACTAAGTTTAATTATTCATCAAAGAATAAAGAACAATGTAGTACAAAGTTATATATATAATAAATGAGTACAACAATACAAAATGAGCTTATAAACATATCATTGATCCCTTTCCAAAGGTTGAATTAGCTAACATAGGGAAATCATCTCCAAGTAATTTACCTTCAACCATAGACCAATGGTCTCCCACATACCTCCCCATTAGGAGTGGCCCTACCCTTTATGCAGGGGTAGATAGAAGTAGTGTGGACATTTAAAAATCAAGCAAAACTCATGTGTTACTATCACTATTACATAAAACAATCAAATAGACCATGAAATCCAATTCTTTATATAAATGATATCAACAAACACATGTAAACTAAAATTATAATGAAATGGTAATTTCTAAACTATAACATTACTTTGGCCAAAGTTTTCATTAGAGATATCAAATCTAAAAATATGTTCAATTCCACACATAATAACTCCCTGCTATTAAATCATGAAAACATACAATATCAAGGGATAAGTATTGAAATGAACATCAGCAAGATCTTTCCAAGCCAAATATTGGAAGTATTAACAATAAAATCATCACAAGAGTAGTAAGAGATGCCAAGATGATATGTAAATAAAAATGAAATATCATATAATATACATAAAATAACTTAATTATTAGAAAGGATCGGCCTTGCATAAATAGGCAATGAAAGAGACTGACAAGGATCATGACAAACTAACCAATGTGGGATAAATTCACAAAAGGAAAAACTAAGAAAAATATGAAAATTAGCTATAGAACCTAGAAAAAATGAAAACCTACTCTAACACCCCCTTCAAGTAAAGTTAAGAGCTAAAAATAGCCAAAAAACAAAGTGGCATATTCATAGTATGAGACATCACAACAAGGCCTGATTAGGTACTCATGTAAAATATATGCATGAAGTGGAGAAAGGAGGAAAACCCCTAGGAAAAAAAATCCCCCAAAAATGATGTAAAAGAGAAAAAAGAAGGAAATGAAGGAAGCAAGGAAGGAATTCATGTGGTATCCCACCTAAGGATAACTTTCTTCACCCCATATGAAGATCAATACTATATATCTTGTGTGGATGGAAATAATATAAGGAACCATCTTTATAGGTGGTGAGATAGTCCCAAAAATAAAATGTTCTTTCCATTAATGTACCTTCATCCTAAGTACTACAAATAAGATATCCCAAAGACACATCACTTGTATAAATATCAATGCCAATAAGAGAGACAATACCTTGTAAGAGTTTTCCAAGACCTCCATGAGTGTAACCCATAGAGTGAAGTATGCAAGATCCAAATCCAAGAGTATGTTTCTTAAAGGAACCAAGAACATAAGTAGGTGGATTCAAAGTGGGACAAGAAATAAATGTAGTCGAGCTACTATGTGATACTAAATTTATTGAGTGATATGGAAACTACCCTATGACACTAAGGTTATCATGTGACACTATAACTATCATGCGACACTGAATCTATTGACCAATAACTAAACTTCCATATAATGCCAAAGTTGGCATACAAATATAAAAAAGTCATGTGACACTAAATCTATGGTGTAACACTAGATTTGACATGTGAAACTTGAGTTATCATGTGATGATGTCATGTGACACCAAAGTTGGTGTTCAATACTTAATATATTATGTAATTTTTTCATGTGACACTAGAGTTGGCATTAAACACTTAAGATTTCATGTGATGATATCATCCAAAACTAAAGTTGGCATGCAACACTAGAGATATTGTGTGAAACTAGAGATGTCAGATAGCCTTGGGTCTAGCGATGGTGAAGAAAATGCTATGAAAAATGTTAATATATGTATATAAAAGCCACAATGGAAAAAACATGCAGTAGTAGGTGAAATAAAAAGATCCAAATTAGAATGTGCAACAATAATAGGTTCCTTATGGAAATCACTATCTAAACACATATCCTCACAAAAAGAGGATTAGGTGATGAAGGAATAACAATTATGTCACAATAAAATTCATCCTTAGGAAGTCATGATGGTGTCTCATCCATGATCTCCAAAAGTGATGGTGAAGGTACCACATCCTCAAGAATCATGTCCTCTCAATTAATGAAATGAATAGGAGTAAAAAATATATGAAGAGTAATAGGTTCCTTGAATAAACCATCATCAAAATACAAGTCCTCACTAATAGTAAAAATGATATCTATCTCATCATCAAAAGGTAAATCCTCACTTACAAAAGGAGGAGGAAGTGAAAATGGTATCTCACCCATGTCACTATCATCATCGAAAAAAGAAATCCTCACTAAAAGGAGGAGGAAGTGGAACAAAAGGAGTTAGAGTAAATGAGGGTAAAAATGACCCAAAAGACTCAATATCCTTCTCAAATAGGGTTATAATAACATATTAAGCTTATTTTGGTGACATGGTAAAAGTGACATAACACTATAAAATATATAAAACATGTAAGCCAATAAAACAAAGATCCTCATCTTACATGGATACAATCTAGGCAAGATCTTCCTCATCTATGAAGTGGGGAATATCACCAATCAAAAATCTCAACATGTCTTTTACTTGTAAGTGCATCTTCATTTTTATCTTCCAAATAATTTAGTTGGAAGTGTTTAGGGGGTTGAATAAACTAGAATCCATTGTCAAAAAATAAGGATAAAGTCAAGAAGAAGAACCTTATCAAAAAGAACAAATCCCCCCATGGTTATTTAACATCCCCTGACAAAATTAATGAATACCCAAAAAAATAATGAAGTTGTCATCTGAATCAAATGATATTGGGAAATGTTGTCCTCTATCTTTAAAGCTATCAAGTAACACCTCAACTATTATGAAACACTATCATTGTTGTGTGACACTATGGTTATTTTTAAACAATATCATGAGACACCTTGGCTATCAAACATATTAGATGCTATCATGTGAGACCTTGTCTATCTTACAACACCTTCATGCAATGCCTTAGCTGTCCTATGACACCTTGGTTTTTAATCAACTTA
This sequence comes from Torreya grandis, assembly GCA_037957365.1. Lineage (NCBI taxonomy): Eukaryota > Viridiplantae > Streptophyta > Pinopsida > Cupressales > Taxaceae > Torreya > Torreya grandis. The sequence goes on from JARHVA010005957.1 coordinate 507,112, forward strand.
GATTCTATTATGTGACACCTTAGCTATTGGGTAAAGCTTGAGCTATCAAGCAACACCTTGGCTATCATGCGACATGATTTAAGTGCATAAAAATTATGCATGCATATGAGATCTCCCCTTTCAATTTGTGTACAAAAAGCCATGAAAAAGAAAAAAAATGCAACTCATGTGTGTGGAAATCACATAGAATGGAAAAACATGGGTAGATCTATGTGAATAATCTTGGATAAAAAATTCAACGAGCTTACAAATGGATGATTGTAGCACTTGACTACTTTGATCATTCCAAGCCAAAGATCTGAAGCATTAACAACAAAATCATGACAAGAATAGTTGTAAGAGATACAAAGATGATATGCAAAGATAAAACCAATATCATATAATATCTAAAAAAATAACTTAATTATTACAAAGGGAGGCCTTGTATAAATAAGTAAGAAAAGATAATAATCAAGTCAATCTAACCAATGTGGGATAAATCCACAAAAGGACAAACTAGGAAAAAGATGAAAACTAACTATAAAACCTAGAAAACATGAGAACCTACTCTAATAGGTATATGAGTTACCCACTAGCATACTCATATAATTATCTCCTGTAATGTAATTATTTTATACATATAAAGATTCAAAAGGAGAATAATACAACTTCAATATGCATTAAATATCATATAATAATAAATGATGTAAGTAAACATCAATTATGAATTTAACTATATCCAATCATTTATACACCATCATAGTAACATAGATTTATCATTCAACTATATTCAAAACCAGATATGTTTAGTAGAATAAAATAAGAATCAATTCATTCTATGTCTTCTCCTAACATATCCTTCAACACTATTTATGCATATAAGTATCAACCCACAATCAGTAAAATGTTCCATAAATATTCAAATAGATTTCATCAAAATTTAAGGTTATATTTACCCTTTTACAACCTAGCCCTTATTTATTTCATCGAGATCTAATGTGAAAGAAGACCTTTCTAAAGCAAGGTTGTATTTTGGTTATATTCTACATATAAGATCTATCTTATGTCTTCTTAAATTGGAGCTATTACTATATTATAAAATCTAAGAAAGGATATTCAATATATATTCAGGTTTACTCTTCATGATTAATACTAAGTTAAAAAAAATTAAGAACAAAATTCTTTTCCTTCATAACATAACTGATATAGAAACATTTCCTTGTTTATACATTTTATCCAAAATCCATATTTTTCACATACAACTATGCAAGACTTACTCATACAATGGTTATAAGTTTATTTAGGAGACTCTATGTATAATAACATCCTATTAGAATGTGTATTTTTATTTTATAACAAAATATACCGTCTATACTCATACATATATAGGTGTCTATACATCAAGTATCAAAAACTACATCTCTAATATATGAGCCAACCCCAAACCTGTGTCATCGAAAGATTAAGACAACATAAAAATCTCCGCTTACCTAAATAATACCTACACAAATGAATATACTCTCCTTAAGATGCTAATTAAGCATAGCTTTGGATTGACATCTCCCAACCAGATTGTTAAGTGAAGGTAATTATTCAAACATCTCTCTCTCTCTCTCTCTCTCTCTCTCTCTCTCTCTCTCTCTCTCTCTCTCTCTCTCTCTCTCTCTCTCTCTCTCTCTCTCTCTCTCTCTCCACACACACACACACACACATCCTGTAGGTTTGTGTAACCTTCCATTAAACCTAAAACTGGTTATAAAAAGAGATTGATATGAGTCCAAGCATGACATTCCTTTTTAAGATTATCTATGTTGTCATACACATGAATAGATATTATTAACTTCAAAAGCATATGTCAATCATAAAGGAATACATATACACTTAGTATTATTCAAATACATATTAATTATGTGGTTATAAGTTGATTGCACATGTATAGGTTTCATTAAAAGTCCATAGTTAGGCATGCATATAAAAAATTAGTATATATATATATATATATATATATATATATATATATACATACACATACACACATACATACATATATACACATACATACATACATACATACATACATATACATATACATATAGACACACACACACACAGACACACACACACACACACATACATATATGCATACATGCATACATACATACATACCTATATACATACATACATATACATATACATACATACATACATCCATACATACATACATACATATATATATATATATATATATATATATATATATATATGAACATATTCATACACACACACATATATACATCTAAATAGTTTTATATTCTTGTATTCCCATCTTTATTCTACTTCTAATAAATACTCAATTTATTATCAATTTGATGAACTCAGAGCAAATATAAATACATCTAATAGAACACAAGTTTCTTCCAATTCCTATAACTAGATAAAAATTTATAAAACTTGGACAAAGACACTCAAACTTAAATTTTCTATTATTCATTTCTCAAAAACCCTAATATAAACAATTAGTACATGTATACATGGTTATAGCTACTCAAAGTAAGTCTATCTACTAATAAATGCTTGAAGATATCAAAGAGGGAATAAGTATTGATATCATTCAGGGAATTCCATACTGCCAAATAATAAAACCCTAAAATCCACATAAACTAGTTCCTTATTAGATATAGCTTAGCCCTCAACTTTATAGGCCTAATAATGGAACTGAGTTCCATCCTCAAGTCTATATACATGTTGACCTAGGGTTTTCAGAATAATTATCTAAAATTTCACTCATTAAATGAATAAGATAATATATTTTCCTTTTTCCATTCTAATCTAAAAATAATGAAAGGAAAAACCAACCTACACACTAAGATTTGGTCATTGAATAGGTGAGATGTTAGACCCCTTTCTATCCAAAATTTTGAGCTCTATTTTCTTATCTCCTACCCATATATCATGATGATATCCTTTTTTCTCTCTTTCCTTCACTCTTATTCTTTTCTTTCTCTTCATGCACATCTTGCATGGCCTCCATAATATATTATTTAGCAAACTAATCATCATGAAACTTCCCTAATAAATGTACTAATCCATTACTTTTATCTATTGAACTCATAGTCCCAACTCCATATACGGGTATGGTGGTAGAAAAATCTCCATCATTTCCATTAACAAGGTCAAAATTCATAATCATAATGATAACCCAAAATAAAAACCCTAATTTGATTCCCTTCTTACGCTTTATCCTTTGACAATAATAATAATAATAATAATAATAATAATAATAATAAATCTAGAAACTTCCAGAAAAACCTAGTTTTTATTTCCCTGACATGTTCGTGATGTATCTATATACCTAAGTATGCAAAATCTCATAGTGTATAAAGCTTTGAAGCAATAAATAAATCAGCCTAATTTGGGAGAGGTTATTTTTGATTCTATTAAACCTTTATTCATTATTTCCAATACAGTAATGATATCAAAATCAAGGTAACTAAGCAATATAAACAAGATAAGTAACACTCAAACTACCAATAACTAGAATTACAATCAAGATTATAAAGGCATAACTAAATGAGATAAATTAAGCAACCTAACATAATCCAAGCTATATAAAAAAGCATAATGTAACTAACTAAGCAAATGCATAAGTAATTCAATCAAAAAAATACACCCATGCCTACCAGATAAAATGCATTGATAATCAACATAATACACCAGAGGTTTAGCATACACGTACAAATCACGTATCATAATGAATCAAAGTAATAAGACTCAACTGTTACCAAATAATAAATGCAAATAACATTTATTTCACTCAAATAACTGAATGTGGTGTGTGCATGGGTTCTTCAAATCTCTTTGATCCTCCATTATTCGTATCTACATCCCCCCTCTTTGATGATACTCTCCCTCTGAACCACTTGTGAAGGTGGGATAGTCATGCATCCACCTCATCAAACACATTGGTAGTTAGTCCAAACTCAAACTGATAATCAACTTATAACCATAATAAACTATTGAATGCAATTAATCTATAAAATCATGATCATAAACATAATAAAAAATATGCAACAACTATCTATCTATAAAATCATCATGAAATAAGTAATATAATTTTTAATCAAATAGATTATACAAATTGAACTCAGAAATAAATATTAGTACTACCAATCATTAGTCTCATAATCCATCATTAATGCTTAAATAGTTTGTAGAGGAAACCAGATGTGACACACACCCATATATCTTATCTACTTTCCTTTTATGGACCTAACCTTCTTGATCAGATATCAGTCACCTACATGAATTTCCTAGTTTGTGCCTAACCTATTATTATCTTATTTAAATTGTATCCTAATCATTATATCACTGGTCTTGTTTTCTAGATACCTATAGCCATACTCAAATGACTCTATCTTTTAAAATTCATCCACCTTTGTTAGAATTGTATACATGATAAACAGTGGTCATTTTCCAAATTCAAACATATTTATGGATCTACCTTATGCTTCACATGTCAGTGGCATGATAAGTTACCAAAATATTCATCAATTTTTACATAATATTGTTAAGTCTATTACCTATCTAGTACTCATTAAGAAAGTACTAAGAAAGCATATTCTATCATTTGCACATTGAGAGGGACTACCCTAAAATTTAAAATTTTTACATTAGTCATCAGGAACAAGCCCTAACCAAGTATAAAACACTTAATCCAAGTTAATTTTACCATTTTCAAGTGTTGAAAGATATATTATGGGTTGTATTCATCAAAGGAACATCATTTCACATGTACTTAAAGAGAATAACTATGTGTGATTTGATTTCCATCTCAAGAGGGTTGTATTCATTAGGGAGTGGTTAGGGTCAACTCAACACATCACTTTTCCCCATTTTATAGTTTAGCTGAGTGTAAAAAGTGGACCTAGGATTTCAAAGTGAAGGAGTCAATATTTTAGATTCTACACACATAGTGAACATCTTCTATCACATAAAATAATGTTTTATAAGGAGACACATTAGCAAGTGTTGAAACAATGAGACATAATATATAGAGACTAATATAGTAAAAATAAGTGCCTATGTCTCATGCATGTGTCCAAATCTTAATTGAGTCATTGAGGTAGAACCAAACATAAATTTTACTTGTTTGAGTGTCTATTGGTCCATTTTCAATCATTTATATCACCTACACAATCTTAGACCTACACATAACTAAAATAAGTTAACCTAGTGTCGAAAGTAGAGCTAGGGTTTCACATTGAAAGAGACAATACTTTGTATTTTTCATGCATATAGAGCATCTAATATCACATGGAATATTGGTTTACAAATAGGTGTAGTGGTTTGTGCTAAAATTTTATAGCATAGTTTACAAGTACATATCTAATAGAAGTTAGATACATATGTCTAACATAGGCATCCATATACTAAAAGACTCATCTAAACAAAACCAAACATTTACTTTCCTGATCTAAATGGATTGTTGTCCATTTTCATTTATTTGTCATTTGCATAGTCTCTGATCTACACAAAATTAAAAAAACTGTCTTAATCCTTTAATTCATTTACATAAATATTAAATTAGAATAGTTTCATTTACTTTATTTTCACATTCATATCTACTTTAATTCAGACATATCTTAAACAATCTGTATTATTCAAAAAATTATATATTATTATATCATATTATTAAAAGATAAGGTAAAACATATTAGTGAACCCAATATGATATTGAGCATGCCAAACCATAAGTTTCACTTAATGTTTATTATTTATTTATGGGGTTTCATATTTCTTCCTTAGGGTTTGATTTCTAACCTTTTCCATCTTCATAGGTGAAAATCTATTATGTTTTTTTTCTTTATGCTTAGGGATTCATGTTTATTCTTCTATTAGACATTCCTCTATTACATATATAGTTATTTCAAAATAAGGTTCCATTCTTTGCCCAAATTTTGGAGGACCTTTTCAATGTCCCCCATCTTAGAATTATCTAGCTCCATAGTTTTTCCTTTACCAAGCCCCTTGATTCTCTTGCTTGTGTGGGCTCCACTCTACTATTCTTTATTTGCTTTGATATTTCCTTGAGAATGTTGATGTTAGACACATAATTTATTATGGTAAACTTGCTCATCTAAACCAAATTTTTAACGATACCTTGCATCATGTTCTTCTTAACTTATAAATTTTCCACTTTGACTTACAACCTTTAGATCTTAGAAACCACATATTCACGATTATAAAAACACTTTGCTTAGTAACACTAGAGATACCAGTGAAAGAGACCCCCATTGTAGAAGTAATGAAAGAGGAAGGGAAAAAATCAAAAGACCAAAAGAAAAAAGATGAGAAAAAGAATAATATAAAGAATGTTGAGACGAGAAGTTCCAAGGGGAAACCTAACAGGAATCTTTGGAAAAAAGAAGGAAAAGGAAATGATCCGCAATCTAAGATAAAACCAGATGTTGGCTCTCTGGATAAAGTTGGAAAAAAATCTGCAAGGAAGATCAGAGAGATGGAAAGCAAACAGAATATTGCAGATGGAAGGCAGACTACTCTGCCGGAGTATACCTAATTAAACAGTAATGAAAATATTAAGCTAGAATATTAGGGGGCTAAACAATATTAACAAAGTGAATATAGTTAGGAATTTTGTTAGAGACCAAAAGCCAAATTTCCTTTTGCTCCAAGAAACCAAGATGAGCAAAGAGAAAGCTGAACAGATCAAAGAATTTAAAAATTATTCCATTAAGGCCAGTAGTTCTGAAGGTGCTTCAGAGGGTACTATGACGCTTTGGAAGAAGAATCATTACTCTGGATCAATTTTTATGGAAAGTAAAAATCTTATGATTGTTAAAATAACTAGTGTTGACCAGAAGGAAAGGTGGTATGTTGTAAATATCTATGCTCCAAATGTCAAGTTCCAAAGGAAAAAGGTCTGGGAGACTATCTCAAATTTCAAAAGCAAAGACCATAGTGGTCGATGGATTATAATGGGAGACTTTAATGTACCACTATATGATCATGAGAAAAAGGGAGGTAATACTATTCAATTGGAAGGGAGATTTGATCTAATGGAGTTTATAAACAAAGAAGGACTAATGGATATGAAACTCCAGGGAATTCAGTTTACTTGGAGCAATAAGAGAATTGGCAATGAATGTATACAGGCCAAGCTCGATAGGGCCCTTATCTCTCCAGATTGGACAAAAGAATATACATGTAAGTTGGAAGCATGCCATAGAATAGGGTCGGATCATTATCCTCTTTTCTTCACAGCGGCCAAAAGGAATCAGAAATAGAATCACCCTTTCAGATTTGAAAAGATGTGGTTGCAACACCCACAATTTGAAAGTAAAATGGAAGAGTGGTGGAATATACCTATCGAGGGTACGACCCTCTTTAGAGTTGTCTCCAAGCTCAAAAACGTTAAAAAGGAAGTTAAGAAATGGAATAAGTATTATTTTGGAAATATCTTTGAGAAAAAGAATACAATCAAGGAGGAAATTAGTAGAATTCAGGAAAAAATTCAGCAAGATGGATACAATTCAGAACTCATTACTAAAGAGAGTGAAAAGCTGGTTCAATATCAAGAAATAATAACCAAGGAAGAAATCTATTGGAGACAAAGATCAAGGGTGTTATGGTTGAAAGAAGGAGATAAAAATACAAAGTTTTTCCACCTCTCCACTTTGAAACATAGAGCTAAAACTCAAATTCAATACCTAAATAAGGGAGATCAGAAGATTTCAGAGGAAAAAGAAATCAAGAAGGAAATGATATCCTTTTTCTCTTCCTTGATGAAGGCTGACATAAATATCAATTTGGAAAATTAGGCTGATATCCTTCGCGTGATTCCTCCACTGGTCTCAAAGGAACAGAACAAAATGTTATGCTCAATACCTAAGGACGAGGAAATCTTCAAAGCAGTTTATTCTCTAGGAGGAGATAAAGCACCGGGACCAGATGGATTTCCCATGTTCTTTTTTCAAAAACTCTGGAAATTTGTTGGTAAAGATGTAAGTAATGCGGTGAAGGAATTCTTTGGAGCCAAAAAGATACTTAAGGAAGTTAATTCTACTTTTTTGTGTCTGATTCCAAAAAAGATAGGAGCTGACTCCCTTGACCAGTTTAGACCGATTAGCCTATGCAACTCATTCTATAAAATCATATCTAAAGTACTTACATCTAGACTTATTCAAGTGATTCCTAAAATTATTGCCGACCAGCAAAATGGATTTATCCCAAGTAGACAAATCCTCAACTCTATAATTACTGTTCATGAGAACATTCATTTGTTGTTTAGCTCTAACAATGAGGGATTCATTATGAAAGTTGATATTGCAAAAGCTTATGACAGGGTGGACTGGCTATTCCTTTCAAACAGTTTAACAGCTTTTGGTTTTGAATAAAAGGTGGTTGATATGATTTATCAGTTGATATCTACCACCTCTATTACTGTACTGGTTAATGGGAGCTCATCCCATTTCTTTAATCCGTCAAGGGGATCCTATATCCCCCATTCTGTTTGATATTATGGCCGACTGTATGGGAAGATATATAGGAGACTTAGTTCATAAAGGTTTATTTAAGGGTCTTAAACCCTCTTCTCATCCTCTAATATGCTCCCATGGACAATTTGTTGATGATACTATATTCATGGGGCAATCTGAAGTCAAGGAAGCTAGAACTTTGAAGCAAGCTATAAATTTATACTCATCTGCCTCTGCACAGTTGATAAATTAGAACAAAAGCGTAGTGTTCTTCACTAATACCCTTATTCAGAGACAAAACAAAATAGTTAAAATCCTTGAATGCTTTATTAGTTCTTTCCCATCCTCTTACCTGGGTCTCCCTCTTGTGATGAAAGTCCCTGAAGCCTTTTGGGAAGATCTCATTAATAAATTCAGTAAGAAACTTGCGAGATGGAAAGGAAATTTTCTCAGTCAAGTAGGAAAGCTAACCCTTCTCAAAGCAAGTCTTCAAAGCATACCTAATTATGCTTTAAGTCTTTTCAGAATTCCCACCAAATTTGCTGAAGCAATTGAAAAAATCTAGAGAAACTTTCTTTGGACAGGAACAGAGGAAAAAAGGAGAATGCTGTTAATTGCCTGGGAAAATATATGCAAACCTTTCAGGGAAGGAGGATTGGGAATAAGGAATATAAGAAGCATGAATACAGCTCTCTTAGCAAAATAGGGCTGGAGGGTTTTTTATGAAAACAAAGAATGGAGCAATATATGGAAGCAAAAGTATTTATTTAATGCAAAATCCCTCTCTGAATTCTTTTCTTACCCTGATGTAACCCATCCATCTTCTATATGGGGAGCTGGTCAGGGTACTAAGAAAATTTTAGAAAAAGGAAGCTCCTGGAAAGTAGGTAATGGAAAAAAGGTGAATTTCTGGGAGGATGCTTGGCTAAAAGAAATCCCTTTGATAGAAGAATTCCAAGATAAAGAAGTAATTGACCGTTGTAAGCAAAGATATGGAATAAAGGTAAATCAATACTGGCAGAACAATTCATGGGTGAACCTAAATGATATTGATCAAGATTTCAATAATATTCAAATATCCCTCAATGTTATTTCCCTCTATTCTAATCTTGAAGATAAGATTGTTTGGCATGACAAGCCTAGCGGACATTTTAAAGTTTCTACCATTTTTACTTCAAAGGGAAACGTTAACCAACCATTGTGGATGCAGGCCTAGATCAAGGGTCTCATCCCTAAAATCAAAATCTTCTTCTAGACCCTTCTCCAAAATAAAATTTTGACTCTTGATAATTTACAAAAAAGAGGAATAAATATAGTGAACAGATGTATTCTATGCAAAAAAGGTTTTGAAGATAGAGATCACTTGTTTGTGAACTGTTCCTTTACGCAGCTAGTTTGGAAAGAAATCCTCAATCTTTGGGGTATTGCTTGGATTCAACATAAAAGTGTGGATCTATCTTTTAAAAGTTGGTACTGTCCCTCTAAGAATCCTGATGTTCTTTTTTTATGGAAACTAACTCTTCCCCACATTTGGTGGGGAATATGGAAAGAAAGAAATAACCGTATTTTTAGGAGTAAAGAAATTCCAGGATGGGTAGTGGGGCAGAACATTATTAGAGCCATCAAGGAGAATTTTTCATTGTAAAGGGATCCTAATCCTACCTTTCAAATTGATAATCCTTTAAGATCATAAAAGTCTAATGTAAAAAATGAAAATCCTAGACTTGGTGTAACTTGGAATGTCCCCCCTCATGGGTGGATCAAAGGGAACTTTGATGGAGCTGCTAAAGGGAACCCAAGGAATGCAGGATGTGGAGGAGTCTTGAGAAACCATATGGGAAATGTAATCAATGCTATTGCAATTCCCATTGGTAAGTCAAACTACCATATTGCTGAAGCTTGTGCTGCCCTCCAAACCATCAAGATAGATGTTGAATCAGGATATTCTAAATTATGGTTGGAAGGGGACTCCTTGAATATCATAAAAATCTTAAATAATAAAAATTATGCCTCATGGTCAATAGAGGCTATGGTGATGGAAATGAAAAATTTAATTAAAAAATTTGAGAAAGTCTCTATTACCCACACTTACTGTGAAGCAAACGGAGTTGCTGATTGGTTAGCAAATTATGCAGTTTGAGTTGGACACAAGGCAAGCTGGCAGGAGACATTAAACAAGAACATGGATATAAGAGCGCTCATTCATCATGATGCAATTCATGCTAAGGAGGGAGAGATCAGAGCGGATAAAAAAACTAATGATTTGGGGGAGTGGATCCATGGAGGAAGATATACACTCATTAAATAGGGATGTTATAGAGTACACGAGGAGGACTCAAAATGTGCCAAAATATAGGCGAGTTTTGTTCCAAACTAGAAATAGTCAGGTTCATTGTTTAGCTGATAGGAGACGGGTGATAAAGGAGACTAGTATGGCTCGTAATAGGAAAGGATAACCAAGGAAGTAGGAACCCAAATATTGCGAAGAGTGGAGAGCAAAAGAAGAGGTCTAGAAGATACTGTAGAGAGGAAAGGTTGTGAGCTACATGGATCAAAACCTCATATCACAACGGCTTTTTTCAAAAACTGGATTGATGATAGGGTTACCTTGCATGGCATTACGGTGAATCTCATAGAGGAATTCATAGCAGAGGTGACAGGGCTTCCAATGGAGGGAATAAAATTTTCAAAGCAGACAAGCATTTCCAATGAGGCTTTTTGCAAATTCCCTAAAATGGATGCTGAGGAGTAGCAGTCGAAAAAAAGCAGAGATTTTTTTGAATTGGAGCAGATTAAGGGTATCTGGAGGGATGTCCTATGCTGTATTCATGAATACTTCATACTTGATGGAAGAAGTAAACGAGTCCACAAATTTCACTTTGTATTTCTCAATCACTTCAAACACAAAGTAAGAATCTCCTTTCCTTTTTATCTGCATTTTTCCTTGCTCCAAAGTCTATTCGCACATAAGAAAAAGGAATCTCATCCCATCCTGCATGAGGGGTTAATTGTTTTAATTGAAGGGCATTGCAAGAATAAGGCCATTGTAAAGAATCCTTATTCAGGAAAACATAAGGATTTACGGAGTAATAAGAAAGAAAGAGTAAAAGGGAATGAAAAAGCTAAAATGAAACTCTCAAGCTTCAATAACTAGACTGATGAGGAAATAGAGTGGGAAAGTTTTGAAAACATTGGGGAGGAGAGTATGCAGGAAGAAGAAGGAACAGAAAGTGGGCATTCAAATTCCAGTGAGGAAGAAGAAGTGCAAGAGAAGAATGAGAAAGAAGGAGTCACTATAGAGGAAAAGTCTAATAACAATAACCATGAGTCTGAGGAAAACCAGCAAGTGTTTGAGGAATTTCAAAAAGATCTAGATGATCCTGCTCAGGACCCTGATCTGATTAATGAAAAGGAAAATCTAGTTCAGGTTGCTAACCAAATATTGGAAATGGGAGCTCAAGTAAAGGAAGTAAGTAACAAAAATGGAAGCCCTGTTGAAACAAAGGAACAAAAAAGAATGGAAATAGAGGACTGCATTGAAAAACTTGGAAGCAGTCCTAAAAAGAATAGTGAAGGTTGGAGGGAGAAAAGGCAGAATGACGAACCTACTAGAGTGGCCAATTGGAAAGCTGATGCTACTCTACAATTCAATTTATGGACGTATAAGGAGATAATGGAAATAAATAGGAAAATGGAAACAATGGAGGGTAAACAGGAGGTAGTTTGGAACAAAATCAATAATATGGAAAAGTAGTTGAGGGATATTCCCATAAAACTCAAAGATTATGAGAACAACCTAAGGGAACTCATAAAAGAAAGCAAATTAAAGATGGAGGAGGTAACCTCTAGTATTTGTGTTGCTGCTGTTAACATAGGAAAAAGAGCAAATGAGGAAATCAAAACTTTGGAGGTGCCTAGCAAGAGAACTAGACAAAGCTCAAGAAACAAAGCTATGCAAGAGGGATCTACGCAGGCGACTATTACCATCCAGGACACTATTTCGAAAGGTAAGGAAGCAGTGAAGATGATATTAGAACTAGAAGAATAGTTCCTGGCTCTTTTAGTAGGTTCTACTAGCTGGTTGTGTTTTCTGGTCTTGGTACCTGGTTTTTTGAACTTTTACTATGGAGTTTCCAGGTCTCTGTAAAATCTGGGGTTTATCTTTGGTTGTTCGTTTGCTAGCTTCAGGTCTTTGTTTCTGGGTTTTGTTACTTCGGTGAAGTAAGCTTAAGGCTTGCCTGTGGAGGTTAATGTTTTATCTTTCTCCTTTTGTTCAGGGTTTTGGGGTCCCTTCAAAACCTATTTTTACCTTAATCTAAAACACTAGAGATACCACCACCAAAAAAATCATTTTTTTATCTTTGAAAATACATGACAATAAATTTTTATGGATATCAATGTTTATATCCATAGTTTTGAGACATTTTTAGACATTAACATCATTGCCAATATCTTGCATATATTTCATCTTATAATCCCCTTCTGACTCATCACACAAAACATCTTTCTATAGCTCAACCATCAAATCATCAACTGGTTTATCTACTTCATCCTGACTATTATCTAACACCTTATTCTCCTCCTCTTCCCCTGAATTTTCCTCCTCCAATTATTCCTCCTTAGACTAATACATAATAAAGGCACGTGATTTATTCATAGGGGATTTGGAAGGGGTAGAAATAAGGGACTTCGTAGGAATTTTAATGGTGGATTTATGAGATGGCCCCTTCCCCTTCCCTTTATTGATGGTTTTCCCCTTCCCTTTCATAGAAGACTCTACCAACTTGATATATATTGGTGGCCCAACTCTAAGGGACTTAATATGGCTATATAGGAGGTAAACCAAGGATTGATAGAGGGGTAAGGGAGATTTCACCAACTGCATATTAGTAATGGAATGCTCAAGTGACATTAAAAAATAAAACAAAAGTATAATATGAAATAAATGCCTTAAATGATTTAACAAGAAAAAATTATAGGAGAATATAGATCCATACCTTCCATAAAGCATAACATATTTCATGATTTTCCTAGCCACCTCATGGTAAGGCTAAGGTAGAGATCATCAAATAAAACCTCATTGGTAAGGAATCAATTTCTCACTCAGCTTGAGGAATTTATCCATTTTTTCATTTTTCTCATGCTTGTTCCTATGGTATTTCCCCCATGAGTACTCATTATAGATAATTAAGATAAACTCCCTCATAGTTATAATTCTTAAATTCCATCTCTTATCAAAGTTAATGGGAAGATGAGTGTCACCACAAAAAATCCTTTCCATATAGTTTTAAAAAACCCCAACCTATAGGATATGCTAAACATCCTTATTATTCTTAATAGTACCCATAATAGAAGGCTCAGTTTATCATAATTCACCTCCCATTATTTATTTTCCTAGCTTAATAAAATCATAGAAACAAATCATCTTTCCTGACTCAAACCTGTAATAAAAACCAACACTTGAAACACTTGATTAATGATAATACACTTGATATTTGTGTAAGTCTTGTTGTCGATCTAAATAACATGAGCCCTGAACTAATGGCACCAAATTATACCATCATTTCCCACACGTATAAATAAATACTTACTACCATTGATATAAATAAACATAATTTTAAAATTATTTATCCCTATAAACCCAAAGATCAAGGAAGAGCTTTCTAAATCATGACATGAATAGCTAAAATGACCTCATTAATAAAATGAAAGGCTAACAACCATAAATTGAGTTTGGTATAAAGGTTAAGACTCATAAAATAAACTCAAATATTACCCCTATCATCATTGATAATTTTAATAACTTCATCATCTAAATAATAATCACTATAATAATTGGTGAACTCATGTCTATCCACTCCTCTATTGGAAAGGCAATCAGAAACTCTATTACGCTACCTAAACATATGTCTAATCATAATTTGTTGAAATTTCTTAATGATAGATAGAGTCTCAAGAATAATATTGTTAATAGTCTAAATTGGACTTTGATTTTTGAGAAACCAATTAATAATATTCTTGGAATCTCATTCTATGCAAATATTGATTGAAATAACTTCTAGTCTGACCCCATGTAAAGTTTCCAAAGCTTTTGATGTGTGACTAGTTTAAACAATAAAATTTATAGCATAGGTCATAATCAATCTACAATTATTATCCATTAGAAGTCATTCACCTCTTGCTTTCCTAGGGTTACCTTTTGAAGAGCTATCAAAGTTTAATTTCACCCAACTAAGGGAGGCTGACAACTACTTGGTCAAGATGTCCTATTTTTTATAGTCTATAGAAGGTTTTACACTCAAATTAATATGCCAATTATCAATAATATTCAATACAATTTCATTGACTATGTTGTCTCCATTTAACTCAAGTAAAGAAAAAATCTTTCTCAAAAGATTAGATAATTTTAAAGCCACAACTTATACCTTGCTTTTGATTCCCTTAAAAATTATAGAATTCTTTTCTTTCCATAAAGCCCAAAAAACACAGGGTAAAACCATAGACCAAAGAGGCTTAAGCTTTTCAATCTTAAAGGGAAATCTTCATTGATACCAAAGTTTTGAAAAATAAGTAGGTAACACCCAATCCACTCCAAAATTAGAGAGAATAGCTCCTATCAATGGAAAGGTGAAGGGGCATTCCAACATACTATGTACAGTTGGTTAAATATTATTTTCACAAAGGACATAATGATTGGGAATATATAAACCTCTTTTTTGGAGATTATCAATAGTAAGAATTTTATTTTGGATATCCAACCAAAAGAAGATATTCACCTTAGGAATTAGCTTCTTAATCCAAATTTTATCCTAGTGAATTCCATCAGGATTATCCTCAATATCTACTTTATAAACCATTCTCATAATAAAATTACCATCCATGGATTCTTTCCATATGATCTCATCTTCCATAGAATATTTATCACAAAAAATAAATTCACAAGGATATTAAGATTAGAAATGATCTTGGCATGGTCAACATTAGAATTTTATAGATTTAGAACTAACCATTCTTTTATAGTCCCACTATTAAAGGTGTAATCCTGCACTTTATTTCCATATTTTCTTTTCATAGCATCATAAATTTCTTTCCAAGGAGCCACCTCTTGGAGGGGCTAATTAAGAACCCACTTATCTTCTCAAAATTGAACTTTATCTCCTCTTCCTATTTTCCATATATAACCTTTCCATAAAATCTTGTCGCATTTGATCAACTAGTTCAAGAAGCATGATCCTTGAGGAAAGTACTCATCCTAAATCCAACACACACTATCCCAAAAATTCGAATATTTTATCTCTTTGAGGAATCTCCAACCTAATTTGAAAGTTAAATCTCTATTCATTTCTCAAACCTTTCAGATCCCTATCCCTTCTTGGTTTTTATGGAAGCAAACTGTATCCCATGCCACCAAAGGATATATGTTTCTTTCCTCAGTACCATATCATAAAAATATTTTCTAAATCTTCTCAATTTTAACCATGATAGCTTTGGGAATTTTAAAAAGGGACATAAGGTAAATAGGAAAATTCTAAAGACTAATTTTTATCAACAACAATTTCCTATCCTAAGATAGAAAATTTCCTTTCCATCATGCCAATTTCCTTTGAAATATGTCCAATAAAGAGTTCCAAGTCTCCATAGGCATCTTATAAAAAAATAATGACATACCAAGATAGGACAAGGGGATAAATTTCACTTTACATCTTTAGTCATATAAAATGTCCAAATTGGTAGTTTTAATGTGGATTGCAACACCCCATCCATAGGTCCTTTTTTCATGCTCTTACGACCCTTATAGACACCTTTTTGCTCATTACCAATCATCCAAAACCTTTTGAACCCTAATTCCACCTCAACCAAAAAATATTCCTCATGCCAATCTTATTCCCCTAAGTCTCGATCCTACAAGCCATGAGCACCCCATTTGGACTATAGTACTAGGTAACAAAGTGTTCTATTTTTAGTACTCTTATCCTTTTGCACTTTGAGCCCCAATGGCCATTTTCATTTGATACTTATCCTTAATTAGGTTAGCCTAGCATGAATACATCTGACCCATGACCAATTGTTCCCTATAAAAGCCCACTCAAAACTCATTTACGAGGGAGATGACCAAACTTAAAAATCAAGCAAGAATAAAAACAAAGCAATAAGTAAAACTTCCCTATTTTCTATACATAGTCACCCAACATAGCTATAAATATACTCAAATCCTCATATCAGTCCCTAGCCACCTCAAATATTGTCAAATTGGCATTTACATCTGCATCACACTATTGCACAAAGCACGTTAGATGGGATAACTAAAAATGGATTGATCCCCCTTCAGATTATTGGTATGTGGGTAGGATGCCCACACAAGGGGTGTGGATTTCATGTTTAGTACATCTTACACACTAACCCCACTTTTTCTCAAGTGACTCAAATATCATTTTATCAAGCATGATGGAGGGTTAGGGTTTTGAAGATAAAATCAACTCCACAATGAGTTATGTTGATAACCAATGCTCAATTTTTCATAGGGATGCTTATATAAGAACAACACAACTACCTAAAAAGTTTTAGGTCTCTGTGATCAGTTTGGACAACAGTGGCAGGAATGAACAACAATGCTAGACACTAAAGCATCCACTTTTTGATGCTCGTATCTTTTCATCAAATGAAATATAGATTCAATTTTATGACACCTTCCCAATATTACACAACCATTTTTAACCTTTGTATCAGTTGTCTCAGTTTATTTCTAGCTAAGCTATATTTCTTCCTATTTATTGCTATTTTTAGAAAGGTGAAAAAGATAAATAATTACACAAACTAGGACTATAATTATTTCTATATTCTGTACTAATTTATTAATCTAGACCCTTAACTAAAATACGAATAAAACTCCATTATTCCTAAAAAAGTTAAAACATTTGGTGAAACTGACTTACTTCAAACAAATCTCAAACCCTAGGTACCCCTAGGGTTTTCCTTCACATTTTAATGCAAAAATTTAATTTCAAAATTCTAATTTTTATATATTTGCTTTATTTAAATTTATTTTAGAATTCAAATTATTGCAATAATTTCAAAATTCTAAAACTCCAACCCTAAAACCCTATATTTCCAAAATAGGTCCTCAAACCCCAATCCTTCCTCCCTTACAATTTTTAGATAATTTTTTTGGAATTTTTACAAATTGTTTGGAGTGTCAAAAATATTTTCAAAATCTATATGTTAGTAGTCATTCTTGCATTTATTTGCTTAATATTACTTTTACATACTTTCTTTAGTGAAAGAAATAAAATGGCCACTATGGCACTTCTTCCCTCTCATCCTATATATAAATTTCTAATTTTTTCTCATAATTATGACAACGAATGGACGAATTTGCAAAATTGTACATTAGTCAAAAATGAGGAAAATGATTTTATTTACAATGAAGATAATAATTATTATTTTAATGAGGAATATGATGATGCATATGAAAGTAATAGTGAAGAAAAAGTAGATGCATCTTCTTCTCTCAAACCTATCTCTTTTCTTTCCTCTTCTAAAGAAAATAAATTTGAAAAATGGGAAAGTTACTTTTCACCTCATTCTCCTATGCACAATACATCAAATTTACAAATTAGTCATGCAATTCCAAGTGAACCTCTTATTGGTGATAATTTGGTTGCATTTGAACCTAGTTTCTCCCTCTCTTTTGTTACTTCTATGTTTAAATTACAACAATATAAATTCAATATAATCAAATTTACAATGCATAGTTCAAATGATCCATCTCATATTCTTAACTCTACTTTGTCATCTCAAACAATGAAAAAAAATGTTTAAATGATAACTCTCTTACTCTTACTTCTCATATTTTAAATGAAAATAAATCATGCATTCCATTCAAGGATAACATAGATGCACATAGTATTCTAACTTCATATGATAATTTATTGCATATTAGAAAAGAATTAACATATTATCTTACCCCTCTCCCTATTGATAATGGAAGTGATAATGAGTATGAAAGTGAACATGAAAATGAATATGATAATGAGATTGAATATGAAAGTGATACTTCTACTTCTCCTCTTTCAAATGCATGAAATAATGATGACTATTATGCATATAGTGAAGAAGAAAATGCATCTCATGATTCTAACTCTTCTCTCACTCCTCTCAAACATAATGCATTAAAAATGTTGCTTGTACTTCTATGCATGATTCTATTTCAAATGATGCACATGTCAATGATAACATCACATCTTCTATTCAATTAGAATGTGATTTACTAAATACTAAAGATACCAATGAATCTCTCAAGCCACCCCCTACTACAATATCACCTATTTATCACTCTCCACCCAAAGAGAATGGTAGCCCACATCCCTATAATAAGGCCCAAGTTACCATTCCTCCAAAGGTTCAAGTGAGCACACCCTCTCTCTATGATCCAATTTCTAAATGTAGCATTCCCATGGTTAAAATAAATGATCAAATTTAATGTTTAAATGAAAAACTTCAAGATACTAATATACCATCACGAGAGATTATTTTTTGATGCATGCAATTGGTGAATTACAACTCCAAGTACAACTTCTTACTTTGGAAAACAAGGCTTATAAGTCTTGGATGGATCCTAATGACTTGCATGGTAACCCTCTTCCCAAGACATTCACCAAAGATTCATAACCTAAGCATTTATATATATCACCACTGCCTCAATTTTATGGAACTAGAAATCCACTCATACACCTTCAGTCCTTTCAGAAGGCTTTGCCATCTCATGTGAGTCCTTTGATTCTACTTAAGTTGTTCCAATAGACATTAGTGGGTAATGCACAAAACTAGTTATTTCATCTACTCCATGTTGGTTCTTTGCATACATATGATGACTTAGAGGAGGGATTTATCATATATGACATAAAAAATATGGGCCCTCATGTTACATATGAGAAACTTGTCACATTGCATTAGAATCCTTTAGAGTCAGTTAATGATTATATCTTACAATTTAATAATTGCATGTTACGCTTGATCTATAAACCAAAAAATTTAGAGGTCTAACATATCTTTATCAAGGGGATTCACCAACCCATCCTAGATGATATATTATATCAATTAGAGTCCTATTTTAGGAACTTATGTTATACATTTTTAGCCTTAGAGAAGAAATTAGGATTGATTGAGTCAGATTCAGTTGATCGACTTACTCTAGATTTAATAGCATTACCTCAATCTATAGGTCCTAGTACTTAGTATCCACCATGTCCCAAACAAGATAGGATACCATAGCTAGAAAAGTAACTATTTTAGAATAGAGAGAGTTTCCAGAGCACCACCTGTAATATGTACTACAAAGAGCAGCAGTAGGGCACCATTATAGTTTAATTTAGAATGAGATAGCCCATATGTCATATTATTAGCACTACTAGATATGAGGTTAATCACATTGCATTCTAATCATCATTGAGATCCACATATCTTACACAGACATCCACTTTAGCCCTTTTGTAACTATCATCACATCTGTAGACATAGAGACAATGATTGTTATGGACTCAAAGATTATATTAATAGATGCATTGATAATGGCATCATAACATTCACACCAAGAACACTGATATCTCCTCCATCATGGATTCATAGACCTCATTCCTCCATGACTGAGTCATCCTAAGACATTCATTCATAGGAATCATTGGTTACTCATTGTGAGAGTAATATAGTTTCTAGGATAGAGCCTCATAGGAAATATCATATCGCACCTACTTAGAGGGTTTGGAGACAAGTACAGTGAGAGCAACCTACATATAGCAATGTAGTCTATGGAGTACATAGTAAAGATCCATATACATATCCAACATAGTCACATGCACCCTAATAGATTTTTTAGGGTCCTATCTCATGTATCAACCCACTATGGTTAAGATTAGATGAACCCACATCACAGAGTACTGATCTAGATAGATATTTACTATAGCCAAGTTTTTAGGGAACTATTTCATGTAGCAACCTGCTATGATTGATATTAGATGATCCCCCATCACAGGTTACAGTTCCATCTCAATCTATTACTCAGTCATATGCATTATAACATAGGCCATAGGGTGTTATTTCACATAATAATCCACTATGATTGTAGATAGATGAGCCTCCTTCATAACACATAATTTTAGTTGTGCATCTATTGAGGTTGCATTTTATAGAGTCTCCATGTAAAACTATAGTTAGTGTACCATAGACAACATTAGATACAGGGCATGTTCCTACACAACATGAGCAATATGGCCACTTATTTAGTTGGCCATCAAGGTTTAGATAGTGATACAACGGCCATGGGGTTGATATGCATAGAGTTATATATTACATCCCCTTCTACTAACAACTAACATTCCTAGTTTTAAATTTCCATCCCTTTCCAACACAGAGAGTTTATACACTTCTATGGAGGCCTCTCTTAAGAGTGACGACTACATTAGTGATAGTTTTAAGACTCTAGATAGTTTTAGTTATAATATTCACACCCAGGGTAGTATAATTGAGGTCTCATGCCTCTACACATAGATCAAGTATTTAGAGAGCTTATTTTACTACCAGATGGGTCCCTAAGAGCCCCATAGTTGCATCTACTTCTTAGAGTAATAGGGGGACCCCACAATTAGTTTCCACTACAAAGATTTTAAAGCATTTACAACATACACAACTTTCAGAATGATAGTCTCAACCCTTACATCATGCTTCATGATCACACATGATCCCTCTCCTTGATACATGACAACATGAGAGGGAGTATCTTATGAGACTCATCGGTTAGTATCATTTCTTCTCAATCTTTCTTGTACATAATTTCTCAGCTTACTTGTACATAGTCTCTTTTATCTTTCTTGTACATAGTTTTCTTATGATTACTTGTACATAGATTATTTAAAAATACAAAAACATTCAAATAACTCAAAACACAAAAAAAAATCAATTATATGTATTATCCCTACTTTACATTTTTAATACTATGATAGACTTACATTTTGTTATTCTATGCTATTGTTTGTCAATTTATCTACATTACCATGCTTCACTTGATCTTATTTGAGTGTGTGAAATGACACCTAGAGCCTTGGTTGCTTCATTCTACCCATTGAAAGGGCATCCTATTTTTACATTTGAGACATACATTGACATATCTACCCATTGGGGGCATCTTCTACATGACTACACCATCTAGGTTATGTCATTCCTACACCACACACTCTCGTTATCATGTTGATGTACATTACTTACTAGCTTACACAGATTATTATATTGACATTCACTAGTATATATTACTTGTGTATTTCTTAGCATCTACCTAGTCTTGTACTACATATTTTGAATACTTTTACTTTTTGCTTTGATTAGTTAGATGTGATAGTATTTCTAGTATTTACATACCTTCCTTTCTTATTTTGAGTAGCTAGATGTGATTGCATTTCTTAGTTACTATTTTTTTTACTTATGTGTGCCTTTGGACATTTGCCAATATCCTTTGCTTGTACTCTTGTATGTTCTTGTGTCCCCCATGCCAATCTTGCTTGTTTGAAATTATATGTGTATGTGGGCATTTGAGCATGCCTTGTATGCTTGCTTTCCCAATTTGAGTGAGATATGCCCATGTCCCTTATTTTCTTGCCCCCTTGGACTCTTTTATATGCTTCTTGATTCTTGCCTTATGTGCTTATTTACTTGTTTGCTTCTCATTTGTTTGCAATGCCATGATCCACATCATGCATTATATTGCCTTTTTAGATGTCATGCTCCATCCCTCCTTGAAAACTAACTAAATTTTTAGTTTTAGTTCAATATACTATACATGCTATTATATTGTTACATATATCTAGGCATACCCCTATTGATCTAACAATCTCTAATACAAACTATGTTATATCCTGACACATCTTTTCAATCATCATTTCTATATCATGTATTTTGTAGCATAACATACTTGCAGGGTTTTTTATTCTAAGGGTAGTCATTATAGGATCTTCATTCCTACCCTCAAAAGAGGAGGCAAAAAATAGGGGTTTTGTAACATATATTAGAGCCTTCTATAGGTCAAAATCAATTTTTAGAACACTCAGAATAATAATCAAAATTCAAAATACATAGAACAAACTAGAAAAATAGTGATGAATATAGAATAATCATTAGAAATAGTAAATGACAAGAGTGTCATATTTGGACTATAGTAGTGGACACCAAAGTGTCCACTTTTTGGCACTTCTATTCAAATAGCTAAAAACCCAATTTTTTTAGAAATAGATAGAAAGGTAAGGTCAATTACAATTTTGTCAACTATAGTTTAGTTTAGATTGGGTAGTTTTAGTATAGTTTTACTTAGATTATCTAGATATAGGAGGCATCATGCACAACATGATGTCTCTCACTTCTAGTTTTAGATTGGATAATTGGTACAACTTCCAAATCAAAATCCATGTTTCAAACACCAGTGATTGGGGGCAATGTGCACATCACATTTGCATTATTTTCTTTCCAGTTCATTGTATTACCTAGGTATTCTCTACAATTGTGTGTCTTATTCCATCTATAGGTGGTTGGAATCATTTCAGAGTGGATTTCATATAAGCTTAGTTCTTAGTTTTGGAGTGGCTTTCATACAAGCCTAATCTCCACCTTTCAGAGTGGCCAAGATTAGCCTAGTTCTCAGTACACATTTGGCTATCCATGCCACATTTTCATATGACAGAGCATTCACAGGCTTCATGAGCTATCTCATATGACCATACATTCATATAGGTATTAGTTCATAGTTCACACTTAGTGGGAAATGATGGAGTGAAAGGACTAACTAACCTTTATATTCTTAAGCCACCTATTCAGAGGGATTGGACACATAGTCTAAACATCAATTAACACATGCATGATCACATAGATTCACACTTAGTGGGTGATAATGGATCCAAAGGGCCAACCTTTGTATTCTTGAGCCACCCTTAGAGAATTAAGCACTCATATATGTTCATGATATTAATTTTGGTAAAACACATACCCAACATCACTCAACATCATAATAGGTTTTGTATTGGTTTGCGTAATTAGTGAGGTTTATTCATTCCTTTCTCTTCCTCTCTCTTTTACCCAAATTTTATATATTCTTATTTTAGACATAACATGTCTAGAAAGAATTGATCTACTCCTTATTTTATCTTATAGGTTTATGCTTCATGTTGTGATCTCTTTACACACACTCAACATCACACATCTTCATGGGCTTCACCCTTGTAGTTAAATTCAGGCACACTTTCTATTTTTCCTTTATCCTAGTATTGATCTTTGTTGCATCACTAAAATAAAGGGGTGGTAAATGTAGTCATATAAAATGTACAAATTGGTAGTTTGAGTGTGTCTTGTGACACCCCATCCATAAGTCCTTTTTGCATGCTCTTATGACCCTTATAGACACCTTTTTACTCATTACCAGCCATCAAGAACCTTTTGAACCCTGATTCCACCTCAACCGTACAATATTACCCATGCCAATCTAGTTCCCCTAGGTCCTGATCCTATAGTACATGAGCACCCCATTTGGACTATATCATCGGGCACTAAAGTGTCTTGTTTTTAGCACTCTTGTCATTTTGCACTTTGAGCCCCAATGTTCATTTTCATTTGGTCCTTATCCTTAATTAGGTTGGCCTAGCATGAATACATTTGACCCATGACCAATTGTTCCCTATAAAAGCCCACTTAAAGCTCATTTACAAGGGAGGTGACCAAACTTAAAAAATGATCAAGAATACAAATAAAGAACTAAGGCAAACCTCCATATTCTCTACACACAGTCACCCAACATAGCTACAAACATACTCAAATCCTCATACTAGTCCCCAACCACCTCAAATACTATCAAATTAGCATTTGCATTTGTATCAAACTACTGCATAAAGCATGCTAGGTGGGAGAACTACATATGGATTAATCCCTCTTCAATATATTTTTATGTATGCAATGTGCCCACACAAGGGGTGTGGATTACATGTTCGATACATCTTACACACTAACCCCTCCTTTTTCTCAAGTGACTCAAATATCATTTTATCAAGCATGATGGAGGGTTAGGGTTTTGAAGACAAAATCAACTCCATAATGAGTTCCATCAACAACCAATGCTTAATTTTTCATAGGGATACTTACACAGGCACAACACAACTACCCAAAAAGTTTTAGGTTTTTGTGATCAATTTGGACAATAGTGATAGGAATGGACAATAATGTCAGACACCAAAGCATCCACTTTTTGGTGTTCCTATCCTTTCACTGAATGAAATCCAAATTCAATTTTAAGACACCTTCCCAATCCTGCACAACTATTTTCAACCTCTGTATCAGCCATCTCAGTCTATTTCTAGCTAAGTTATATTTCTTCCTATTTATTGCTATTTTTAGAAAGGTGAAAAAGATAAACAATTGCACAAATCAAGACTATAATTATTTATATATTCTATACTAATTTATTAATCTATACCCTTAACTAAAATAGAATTAAAACTCCATTATTACCAAAAAAGTTAAAACAACATCCAAGAATGTTATAAATCTTATATTGTCTCATAAAATGAGTATTTACAAATAAGAGCAAGATTTTATCCAGATGCAACTTCATAATATTTTAAAAGATTTTCCAAGACGTTGATCTCTAACTAAATCTTTAGCTAGGATAATTATATCATCCACAAAATACTGGTGGGATATATGATCAATATTGGTATCTTGTCTAACCCCTTTTAAACTTCCATTAGACATGGATAAATAAAGATATCTACTAAGTACCTCAACAAAAATGATAAACAAAAAATGAGATAATGGATTTCCTTGCCTAATCCCATGTTCAATAGGAAGGAGACCAATAGGATAACTATTAATGAAAATAAAAAGATAGTAATTGAAATGCAAGAACTTATCAACCTTCTGAAAATAGAGACAAAACCAAACATTTTTATATTTTTTTCAAGGAAATCCCATGAAACTCTATCATATAATTTTTTCATGTCAATATTCAAATTCATACCAAATTTATTCCCTTTTCCCATAGAGTGAAGCATTTAATGAACTAAAATTATACCATATTGAATTTGTCTTCTTGACACAAATACTCCTTGTTGATAAGAAATTATGAAAGGAAGACGAGATTGTAATCTAATAGCTAACAACTTAGTGAAGATTTTATACAAATTATTACATAAACTAATAGGTCTAAATTATTTTAAATCTTTGGCTCCCCAAATCATTGTTTTATTATAATACATTAAACAATATGAATATTGAAAAATTTATGTCTTATTAGATCACATGAATCCAAAATAAGGTAAAACATATTGGTAGACCCACATTTTATCTAGAACATATTAAAAGCCTGATTTTTACCTTAGGCATTCATCCTTCTTTCTAATGTTCAAAAAAAATTCTTAGGACATCATATCTAATTTCTTATTTCCCCATACATTAAGGCAATAAATCCTTTCACCTTGGTCCTAGTCTTTTACATATTTTCATGATTTATTCTATGCCCTTTAAGAAGGCTAGTTCCCTTATCCCTCCAAGGTGAAGTTTTAGATTAAGTGGTGTCTATATTGTGTATAATCAAATTCATTTGGTTCCATATAAAATTGATAAATATCTGTGATGGATATTCAATTTTTGTTTTTATGCCTTTGATGCAAATATTGTTAATGAATACATAAAGCAAAATATCATATTGTTAATAATTAAATGCCTAATATAGATTATTTTAATCAAGATAATCATGAATTCCAATATACAATACATCATGATGATCTTTATGGGGTAATTATTGTACAATTCCAAGCATTGTCTAATTTTTGAAATCAAAATCATCAACAACCTTGTGAATTGGATAAGGTCTAAAATTTCATCTTAGAAGCTAAAAAATCACAAAAATCTAATGTTACCACATTTGAGGAACAACTACGTAAGCCATTAAAATATACTAATATACCTTTTAGAGTTACTAATTCTACCACAGGTGCTCAGACTATTAATCCTACTACTACTATTATGTCTACACCTTTTTGCTACACCTATGATGACCACTCATAGTTTGAGGGAAACACAAGGTTTTATTCATATTACTATACTTATTATTACACATAAAATGTATGCACATCCTACAATCACTACTTATGTGACATCATCACCCATGCCTACTAAAAAATCCCTCATGTAGACTATTATAGATCTATAGGCTAAGGTGTTTCAATTAAAGTAGATGCTTATAAATCAAGTCATTGGATTGATTCTCATGTTTTACTTCATAAATATTAGCCCCATATATTTCATCTTATCCATTACCTATAGGTTTCATAGCTCATGACATTACATTATATGATGGTAGAGGTGACATGGAAGAAATCCTAAGAGTCTTTCATGTAACATGCTTGGAATTTGTCTCTAATGAAAAATTGTTAACTAAGTTATTTCTACGAAGCCTTGAGGATTATGCTTTGTGTTTGTTCTATGATCTCCAATTCTAATCAATCAAGGCATTCATTACTTTGGACAATCAATTTATAGCACATTTTTAAATCAATATCATTGAGAAATTATCTTATGCATAAATTAAAAAAATTAAGGATCCCATGAACCAACTAATAACTATGTACTTTAGTATAAGACCATGATATTTAATCTGAAAAATCCTATGGTTAAAATGAGCTACAAGATATATTCAAGTAAAGTTTACTTTCCCTTCTCCATGAATCTATTATTTTAAAGAGATTCAAATCATTTGATGAGTTATGCCATTAAGTTATAGATCAATAAGCTAAGCTCATATATTTGAGTAAACTAAATTATGTGTCTAATACTCCAAGTACTTCAACTTTTAAGTTTCAAATAAAACCAAATTACAAGGATAAAATGAATGATACTGAGAATGAGGAAAAAATAATAGTTAATAAGATTATGTTTTCTAATCAACAAAGGAGGAAATTTTCATGATTAATTGCACCTCCTCATAAGTTCTTGTAGAATTTAATTGAGTGAAACCTTATATCTCTCAATCCACCCAAGGAGGTTTATATGAGCAAGCCTCTTTCTAAGGGACGTGATAGTGACTACCATAGATGTGAGGGGAATTATAAAAATAAATGATTTTCACTAAGACATATTATTCTGGATCTTATTGATGATAACATTAATAATCTTAACACACCTTCAAATGATTCAGAACCACAACCAAATGGAAATGAAAGTTTGAAAATATTTTTCAATCCTTTTACAAATCACGTAGAAGTATAAACTAAGGTTAATTATGAGGTACATGTGACCTATAATGCACATCTTCCTCTTTCAACATATGATCACCTAATGGATGGTAATATTGGTGCACTCACAGGCACATATATACAATGACATATAATTACATTTAATGATTGTGATATTTGGGACTATGATCTTACTTATACATAATTGTTTGTACGCGCCTACATCAATTTATATTATATAATAGTGTCATATTAATCATTTGTTTAAGTTAAAACATTTTTATTATGACACTTATTAATATTAGTGGGTATAAACGTGAGGATTTGATGGAAAAAATAGAACCCTCTTGGGAACATTGTGTTACCACTTAAGGTGGGTCTTACATTAGTTACTAATTTATTCTTATTATTAACAAGTACATGGGTATTTAACATGTTTTTAGGACATCCTTGGATACATAAGCTCCATATGATACCATATTAAGTACATAGATGTGTAAATTATATACATGGTAATAGGGTGGTCATAATTTTAGATATTACATATGAGTATCCTATTCAACCATGGGCATTTCATCTCCCATACCCACCACTACCACAAATAATTATACAACCTATTTAGGTTCATTCTATGAATAATATTTAGAGTATATTAGTTGACCAATTTTTCAATGCCCATTACATAAAAGAGTTATTCAGGACTCACAATAGCCATTATCTACTTCATCTCATCGTATGCTAGTGTTTTAAACAACTCACTATGCTCCACCATGAATACAAGCACATATCTATCCTACCATATAGTAGATTCCATATGATACTATAATCCCTATTGTTATTAATTATACACCATATCCTATGAGTCATGATGATAATAATGAGTATACTACAACATGATATTACTTCTCATATTTAAATTCAAATATTGTAGTCATTAAAATTAACATTGAATAAAATAATGAACTTGTGACCAAACCTTTTACACACTTAAATCATGTTCAAATCCACATCTCTAAGCCATTATTCCCCTATTATTATGTGGATGACCATTAATCTTGATAAAATTTATTATAGAATATTTTTATTCCTCATTCCAAGCATCCCAAACTCACTATTATATTGATCCACACTTCCATTTTAGCTATCGTTGCTCCTCAAACAAGGTTACTCCTTCAGGACTATCCCACTCATTGGTAGTATCTAAATCCACTGGTTTCATCCTACCACCAAATTAAGGTTAATTTCTCAAATTAAAATTCACCTAATAGTTCATCCTACACATTTTTTAGGTCCCATTGGAATTTTACAAAGGTCACTATAAAATCATATTTTCCATTCATTTTATTCACTATATGGAAAGAAGATTTCTTATTGAAAACACCAAAATTATTTTAAATGCACATTGAGAGGAAAACATCTATTAACTAAAATTATGAATCTATACATCCCAAGTAACCCTAAGATAAGTTTGAATACATCTCCAAAGTCACAAGTTATTTTTGAATCACTTAATTACACCATGATTACATCAACATACACCATTACACCAATATTTCACACACACTATTGTATTATAGGATAACTACATGGAATTTGATCCCTCTTCTGAGTATTGATATGTAGGAAGTGCTTAATACAAGAGGTGTTGAGGTCAAGCACAACTTCAACAACTAACCCCCTTTTCTCCATCTATCACATTTTTATTCATTATCTATTGGCTTAGGGTTCTAAGTAAATAAGAAGGTACACATAAGCTTTCATAGTGAATCGATCATTTATAATCACACACACAATACTTGTAGGTGAAGGATCACTTATCCAAATTTTCACAAAGGGAAAACACCTTACTAGATATTAGTGCTTCGTATAAAAAACATGTAGGCTAGCCTTGTTTGAATAGTGAAACCTTGTCCTAGATTACCATGAAGCCCTATTCCCAATTCACTAGCAACCTACACAATGAGTTACATAGTATATGTTGTATTCATCTAAATCTGAATACCTGTTAACTTTCCCCTTTTATCATCTTTCCATAAATAGTAAGTTCCAAATCAGAGATGCTTAATTATGCTTATTTTATACATTCTAATTTTATGCAATTGCCTATCTAAATTAGATTATATTTATTCCCTAATATTAATTTTTCATAAAAATATTGGTGAACATATTTATTTATCAAATATTGTAAACCCTAACCATATATGTTGTTAGGTTTTCTTTCTTTCCTTTTTTCATTTCCAATTATTGTATTAAGATTTTCATATTTGATAAATTATTTGTTAATAACAATATTAAAAGTTTATATTTCATATTTTATGTAATCTAAGAATTTTTTTTCTACCTCTCTTAAAAGAATTTCTACATTAAGTGATACTCAAGTTGAACATTTTTTATTTCAATTGATAACAACATAAGGGTATAATTAATTAATTGATTTGATGACATGGATAAAAGATAATTATAATGGTTTATTTCAAAGAATAAAGATTATTAATATGTGTTTATAAAAATTATTAGAGAAGAAACTAAGAAAAAATGGAGAGGCCAATCATCTAAAACTTCAATGGATATGGGTTTTTTACCAATCTCTACATCATTCAATATAAATTTTCTACCACCATCTACTATAGGGGTAATCCAAAGGTTTCAACATATCAATTTTCTTATCTCTATGTAATGTCTCCATTCCTATGTAGGAGGCCTAGGAGGCTTAATTCAATCTTATCCTTGGTCATATCCAAGAGGCTAGAGACGTTGGGGGTTATTAAGTATGGATTTTCATTACCACCTTCACTTTATGTTATAATTCATCATTGACTTAAGTGATGGGTGAAAAGGTAGTACTTTATGTTCTATTCTTTCATTGGGAAAACTTAAGTGTTTTTTCTAGGATGTGCATAATAAAGTCACTTAAGTTATATTTATGCACATGGCAATTTTCCAAAAAGGAGACGTTAAGGTTTTTTTAACCTTTTTTGAGATATTAAAGGCTTATTTATTGTGCGAGTTGGATTTGGATCAATCCAATAGTGGAGATTAAAACATTTTTTTATAAGATGATTATATATATACCCTTGTGGTCATTTTTGAGGGCATTCATACACTCAATCATTTTCAGCTGCTACTATGTTTAATCTTTTTAATTATGGAAGTCAGATTCTATAGGATCTCTAGCTTCAATGGTGAGAGATCCACTCCTATTTACAAGAGCATTCTTCGATGAGGGTTTCAAACCCATATCCCTAGCTTGCAATTCATTTAGTTTAGATTTGGAGTACGCTCAAAGGATACATTATACATTTTAGATCTGGAGGAGAGGGACAACCATTCATCATTTGGGTTCATCTATTATATTATTTAGAGTTGTTGGGTGTCTCCCATAAGTAGGGAAACTCATTTGAAAGATTCAAGAGGATTATAGGAGGGGTTTCAGTGGGTATTTTTTTTATATTTTGGAGCTAAATCTTGTTGCCATCACCTTGATGCCCTAAGGATTTATTTTGGGCAATTTATATTTCTATTTTGGAGTTTACAGTTAACTATAATTTTCCCCATCTTCAGTCATAAAAATAAGGAAAATTTTTTATATTTTGGCTATAAAATATATATTTTAGTTGTTTAATATTCTAGTTATTTTTTGGCATCATTTGAAGCATCGGGGTATTATCAAAAGTGAATATTTTGAGAAATATTAATTAATTTAGAATTTTGTACCTTGTTCTAAAAAATTAGTTTTCAATTTTGAAGGTTTTTAGTAAATTTTCTAAGTTTTAAGGAGATATCCTAAAATGGATACTTCACTCTAATCAACCACTCCTTACTCCACCTTTGGTTAGCATGCATTCTATTCCTTTATGTATAATCCCTTATGCAGAACATTGAAAATCTATAGACTAAGGTGTGAAAAATGGAAAAAAGTGATTTAAAACCTAATCTTGAACTTGATTCATATAATTTAATATATACTCCATTAGATCAACATATTTCATCATATCCTTTACAAACTAATTTTATTGTGCATAAGCTTACTTTATATGATGGAAAAGGTGACCTTGATCAAAACTTAAGTGTATTCCACCTAGCATGTTTGGACTATGCATCCAATGATAGGTTATTTACCATGTTATTTCCAAAAAATTTAAAATAATATGCACTTAGATGGTGTTATGATTTACCACATCAGCTAGTTCATGCATTCAATCCTTTGGTAGATTTGTTCCTTGCACATTTTTCAGTCAATATAAGTGAAAAGATTTCATATGCTTTGATTTATCATCTCAAACAAGAATCAATGAGCCTATCACATTATATGTATTATGGTATAATACCATGTTATTTAAGATGACGAATCCTATGGTAGATAAGGAATTGTAAGACACATTTAAATAAATATTGCTTCCACCACTACATGAATCCTATGGGTTTAATAAGTTTCTCTCATTCATGGATTTATGTCATATTAAAATAAAAAGAGGTCAAAATGTTGTCAATAATAAGTTAAAGTATGTAACCAACCTAGTTTCTACTTCTCATGCTAAGAATTAGAGTAATCCTCCATATAAAGTGAGACCAACATATAATAAGAGTGATAAAAAAGAAATAATGAATGTTGTCTCGAATCTTACTCTATGTATTATATTATCAACTCCTCAAGGAGATAATTTACCAACTTCCCAAAAGCTCCATATAAGGTATTATAAAATTTATTGGAATGCAACCTCATGTCACTCCCTCCCATTAAATAGGTTGATATGATTAAGATTTTTCCAAAATCTAAATTTCATCATATTTATTTTTATGATTTTCAGAGAGCACCAATGCATATTAAAAATAATCACATTAGTTATGATTAATGATAAATCCCTAAAAAATTGGTGTGGGGTATAGCTTGGGACACCAATGGGGTCTAGGTCCTAGCAGTCAAAAAAAGAAGAAATTGAGGCAAAGAAAAAGAGTCCAACACAAAAAAATGAAAAATCCAAAGCCCATATCCTTCAAGGGCTACCAACTATAAGAGGATACATAGATTATTCCAATTTAGAAAATATTTAACTTATTCTTTCCTCTTGATCTTTTCAAGGTTTCATCGAGAGGGGGGGAAGGCTCAAAACCTCCCCATCATACCTCCAAGATCTTGGTTTGACTTTAAGATCCTCCACCCTAAGGCTGCTATCATATTGGATTCCTTGGGCCATCGGGCACAAATCATTAAAGTGACCAAATTCCCTAAAATAAAGACAAAATTATTTTTCCCTTTAAAACATATATTTTTTATTCTAGGAGCCCAAAATAGACTTGAGCCGAATAGAGTTAGGGAGAGCTTGATCCATTGAGACAAACACACAAAGCCAAGCCAAGACCAATCTTTTACATTAGATGGTGATTGGGTCAATAGTCATAAGTAACCCAATGGTTTCTACTATGGTTCTCAAAATCTAGTCATCCTAGAAGATGAGAGGGAGGCCTAAGATTTTAATCCATAAAGGAATCCTATCCAACTTAAACTCTAAGGAGGACCAATTTGGTTGAAAAGGCTAAAGCAAAAGAATTAATTTACCCTTCAACCATGGGATTTCATTAAGGATCTTAAGGCAGTATTTATGAAACCAAATGAATATTAAAATCACTTGTTATCAAGAGCAAAAAAATTGACCCCTTTTACCCTGCTCCACTTCTTCTTGGTCCAATTCCTAACTATTTCGATGCCATGCCTCACTCCAACAAATTTTCCTATGAGAGAGTTTTTATAATTCTATTAAGCCTTTTCCAAAATATTATTTGATAGGGTACAAGATCAGAGTCATACACTTTAATAATTTAGAAGATTGCTTGAGGTCATATTTTGAGGTTTCCTTAGTGTTCTTAGGGTAACCCTTTGTACTCTTCATCCCACATGTAGAAGGGGAATAACCACTAAAAATCCTAGGAATTAAACTCAACTTAATGATCCAATATATAACTAAATAATGCTAAGAACTTTGAAAATTTGAGTGGTGCAGTTTAACAATTAAATGCCCCTCCCACCTACTTTTCTTTTGGTGGTAACTTTTACCCTAAGAATTCAAATTTAAAAAGAGGTTGTTGAAAATAAATGCATTAGTTAATAATATAAGATACATGACTTGATAGATGATAACATCATCAATGTGGGTAAATATACAAGTAATAAAAAATCACAACTGAGTGAAATTATAACAATGAATATATTAAACGATTCTTTTCCTAAGCACATAGCTCAAAAAATAAAATATAAAGCACAAGTGCATTACACATACAATGCACACCCTCCACCAACTTATTATCATCCTCATATAGAGGTAAAAAATATTCTAAATGGAATCATTGGTATATATCATGATTCAATGTCATCTAGACCACTCATCACATTCACAGATCATGAGATAGTCAATGATGATTATAACTTTTAGTCTTTGTTTGTTTGAGCTTATATTGATTATTAACCTAGACAGAATGTCATGGTTGATAATAACTCAAGTGTAAATATAAGCACTATCACACTTTTATCTCATCTTGGACACACATATAGGGATAGACTTCCTACTAAAACAATCATTAAGGGATTCAATGGCATATTTAAATTTTTATTAGTGAGGTTTAATTACCACTACAGGTTGGTCCAACACATATGGCTACTAAATTTAAAGTAGTACCCAATGCGATAGTATTAAATATGTTATTAAGTCACCCTTGGATTTATCAGATTCATGCAATACCCTCTAAAATACACATATGATTGAAATAAATTTATGCTAATGAGGTCATCACAATACATGGTATTCCATATGAATACCCCCTCCAACCAATGATTATTGTTCTTACACAAAAAAAATTAATTGAACAACACAAAAAGGTTTAACCTATGAATTTTTTTTAGAAATAAGTGGCCAACTTTCCAAGGAGATATATCCTTGACAATCCACTCAATCAAATTTTTTGTCACAAATTCTAGAAATCCACTCTCTACACCAACACATCCTAGATTGATATTGCAAGGATTTAAGAGTGTTCCATAAAAAACACCACCATAGATTCCATACACTCCACAATGGGTTCTGAAGAATCATAGAGTTCACAATGTTAAACAAATATGTAACATGCTACAAATTATCATCATAGTAATGGCACCTATTTTATAGACCCAAATCAGTTTTTAGATTCTAATTTGAGATCAATTCATTCATAGTCATGATACTTCCAGTCATGAGAAGTCATTCTTATTATGCTATATGCACAACCTATTGATTGTGAGGATATTACAGGAGGCATTGGTAAGTGTGTTCCTTTATTTTCAATTTCATATATGCAAAAATACAAACAAATAGAAGTTTCTATAAAATTATAAAAATTAAGACCTATACATGATATGTGTAGTTAAGTTACATCCGTTAGTTATGCTCGTTATATCTAGTATTTTTGTATTTTAGTTTTATATCAAATATGCTCACAAGTGCAATTAAATGAGATCATAACATATAGGTTGTCATTCCTAAATGCACTTGTATGTGATGATAGTGTCTCAAACCTAGAAATTTCACATAGATAAAATGTTTTTCTCTCTCAAAAATAACACATTTCACTCTTGTTTGATTATAGTAGACTTATTCTATTGAACATTGGTTATCAGTTTTTAGATCCAAACCAGTCATAGGCTTTTTAAAACTTATGTGCATCATAGAAAGTTCACTGGGAGTATATTTTACATAGTTTTTATCACTCTATGATTATCCTTTTTGTTCACATTAAAAATAAGTACATTATAAAAAAAACTATGTTTTCTCACTTAAATTCACATTTTTTTTATTTTTTTATTAAGGGTAAATGATTTTGAGTTGGAGCTATGAACTAGTTTTGAGGTTGTTGATAGGTCCCACAACCTGCTACATTTATTTTGATATATTCAACATGGATCAAACACATAAAAACAAGGCATGTATGCCCAAATAAAGAAACATTAGTGAAACTACTATGGTGCAGTTAATAAACAATAACCAGGCATAAACTAAACCCATCTTAGGATCTCAAAAAACAAACAAGGCCATCCTTCAAGAAAATTTTAACAAATCTAAATAAATATCAAAACAATAAGAAACTAACTTAAAATAAGTATTTAAATTTAATATACCAAATTAGACCAAGATAGTTGTATTGATCTCAAAAGACTCAAGAGAGAAACAAACTTGATACTTGTCCACCCATTTATAGACCAAACTTACAACATCACCACAAGTAGTTTTACCCAAATCCTAAAATCAGACTGAGCAAGGAGGTAATCTTTCCCAAGGTAAATTAAGAATAGGTCCCTCCACAAGAGGACCGAGCAAAGGTAGGATGAATTATTTGATAAAATACAACATGTAAGTAATTCACTCCCGCCTCTAGGAAGAAATTCAATCTTGGCCATCTAGACGTAGAAGTGGAAAATAACCCATATAAAACATGGTTGATTAGAAACCCAATGCTAAAGTTCTACACTAATAATACATGATGTAGGATTGAACATTAGGCCAAAGAAACTAGAGTCCACTAGAACCTCACATATAATAGAATGATGTCTTGTATTTTAAAGGCATATAAATTGATGATTAAGGATTAAAACTGGATCGATAGATAATTTCAAAGTAAACCAACATTAAGAGGGGATCCCATCAGATATTTACTCCTCTAAGTTTATTTCATGGATAAAAAAAACATTGTGGCCATAGGTATAAAAAATCCAAGATCCCAAACCCACCATAGATCACACCCTATGACAAATGGCCAAGTGGGGTAAACCCCTAAGCCTAAAAAAATAGAAATAAGTTGGTGCTTAATTAAAACATCTATTAGGAAGAGCCATGTTTTTGATCTATGAATATTCAAATATGATCACAAATCCACCTAAGAGGCCCTAAAGGATGGCTTAGACTTCCATCAAACTACCAAAAAACAAGCTCTTTCAATCAAAGAGACATGGGTCAATAGAGAAAATGGACTTTTACCAAGAATGGATCCATATTTGAGTGAAGGACCAGTAGAGAATTTAAAAACTAAAGGGTAGGAAAGGGAGAAGGTATAGGACATAGCTCAAGATTTGACTCTCATATTCACATTATTATATTATTGGATACTTGAGTTGTTGAATATACAAATATAAATATTTCTCATGTAGATCAATTTCACCTATTCATGTATGCTTATCATGTTTGATTCTTTTATTTAAGTTTTGTGTGTATTATTTACCCTAGATTTTGTACATTTGAACATGTGTTTATTTTCATCTCTAAGTATTACTCTATGTTTATGTGAGTGGCATTTAAACATGTCCATTATATTTGGGCCCTTGGCCTTCTTGTGTGATTTGTGTTCTTCTATGTGTGCTCTTTGTGTATATGTCATGGCCATGACTCGTGTTTGTTTAGTTTGCAATGCCATGATCAATATCATACAATTCCCCATTTTTATAATTCCATGATTCTCATCATGAATTTTCCTTGAGCACTTCTATATCAGTTTTAAATACTCAGTATTGATCATTTATTCATTATGTGCCTAATTACTAACATTCATCTAGACTTGACATTACATATACTTAGTTATACATGTATCATACATTACTAATTTTTATTAGATTATCAATATGATGTCTCGATCTCTAATGGTTTTATTAATATTTAGATTTAAATCTTTTCTATAGCATCACTCACATAAATTTTTATTTTGAGTTAAGTTATTGTGCAAGATTCACAACTCATCTCAAAAGAGGGCACATACACATTTTCTTATCTTAGAGTTAAAGCTGCAACAAGCCAGTGCACATACAAAAAATGTTAATGTTTACTCAGATGATCACATTTCACACTTATTTTATACCCATAAATAACAATTAGACAACAACACTCCATTTGAATAGCAATGTAGGCCATAACTATCTAGAACAATGCATTTTCATCAAAAAAATTTAGATTTCTTATAATTATACTCAATCCACATATAAATTTTAGTCTTACTTAGGAATAGTTTACATGTTTATCATAGGTTTTACTTAGATTGATGGCATCATGTGTTATATGTTTTTACATAGATTTTTTTCTAAAATAATCCATTGATATTACACAATCATCAAAATCAATATGCTCATATATTAGGTTAGGGGTATGTGCATGTCACATGGCCACTTTCTTGCTCAATTTTGAGTCAATTTTCATAGAAGGAATGAAAAATCATGTCATTCTCTATTTTATATGCACCAGAATCATATCATACTATATTTCACTAGTTCTTCACTAGAAATGAATGTTATTATATCTGTAATGGTTTATTCATCATTTTGTACCAATTTTCACTAGTTTTCTACTAAAATGATCTATTAGAATTCATATAGGGATTCTGAGCCAAATAATACCTTGAGGTGTGTAATAATGGATCCAAACACATCTTGATATCTTACCCACATTATTATATCAATGAGGAGTGGGGAACACATGGTCCAATCTAAGTTTTTTTCAGCAAAAATAAAGCTCCAAGGGTTTTATTCTCTATAGTCATCAATTTTGCATAGGAAACACAATGGTTCATGTACACAAATAGGTGTATTTATTACTTTTTATTTTATCTATAAGTTTATTTTCTTTACTTTTATATTTAAATCTTAAGTAAGGACTGATTTATATATGTTTCATTGTAGGTTTTGATGAATAACAATTCAGTGAGTGATATACATCTAAGCCTACTCAACATAGGTAAACTCAAGTATAACTCTCTTTATTTTACTCTATTAATTTATTTTTGTTTCATTACTGGAATAAAATGGGGGAAAATGTAATCAATAAATTTAAAAATTAATTCTAAAATGATGCACTTGTGACTAATCCTTTTACACACTTAATTCACCCTAAAATCCATGGCTCTTAGTTGTTATTCCTCTATTTTTATGTGGATGACCCTTACTCTTGAGAAAATTTGATATATAATTTTCTTGTCCCTCATTATAAGATTTCAAAACACACTATTAGACTAATCCATGCTTCCATTTTATTTTTCTCTACTCCTTAGACAATGTTGCTCCTTTAGGATTATCCCACTTACCAGTAGTGTCTGAATCCACTAGTTCCATCCTCTCACCAAATAATGATTAATTAATCAAATTAAAATTCACCCAATCAGTCATCACACACATTTCTCAAGTCCAATTTGAGGAATATCCCAAAAGGACACTATAAAATCATATTTAATATTATTTTTTTCACTAGATGGTAAGATGCTTTCATATTACAAACACCATAATTATTATAACTTTACATTGAGAGGAAGACACATATTCTTCTAGTTTTAATTATATAGATGC
Source organism: Torreya grandis (assembly GCA_037957365.1). NCBI lineage: Eukaryota > Viridiplantae > Streptophyta > Pinopsida > Cupressales > Taxaceae > Torreya > Torreya grandis. The sequence goes on from JARHVA010005957.1 coordinate 546,186, forward strand.
CAAGTAGCCCTGAGTTAAGTACAAATACATATCTAAGGTCACAATCCATTGTTGAAGCACTAATTAAACTAAGATTACACCAACAAATATCATTACACCATTATTCCACACACACCACTATAGCATGGGATAAATACATGGATTTTAATCCTTCTTCAGAGTATTGGTATGTATATAGTGCTAAACGCAAGGGGATTTGATGTCAAGCACAAATTCAACCGCTAACCTATTTTTATCCATTTATCATATTTATCTTCATTATCTATTATCTTATGGTTCCAAGTAAATAATAAGACACATAATAACTTACATAGTGAATCAAGTGACCCTAAACACATAAGACTTCTAGGTGAAGGTGCACTAATCTAAATTTATATAGGGAAAAAACCCTACTAATGAAGCCAATGTTCCCTAGAGATGATAGTTTAGGCTAGCCTTGTATGAATTACATGACCTTGTCCTAGATTTAAGTGAAGCCATATTCCTGATTTGCAATCACATGGTCAGTTACATAGTCTCTATTATAGTAATCTAGATAGGAGTGCCAACTAAGTTTTTCATCTTTTGTTCTTTCCCATTCTAACATATTTTCATAAATTTTAAGTTCCAAATCATAAATGCTTAATTTGTGCTTATTTTATACATTATGATTTTACATAGTTATTTATCTAAATTAGATTATATTTATTCCTTACTCTTAATTTTGATTAAAACATATACATATGATGTGACTCATTTAAGATAGATGACTATTTACATGTATGATACAATAGTTACATGTGATTATCCCTTTGATGGGATAATTGGTTATAATTTTTACATAAGAAAAATATAAAAAATTAAAATATTTCAAAAAATTAAAAACTAGGACCTAAGCATGACATGTAGTTTACATTATTCATTTATATTATTTATCACATGTTTGGTAGATTATATATCCTTTCCATATGCACATGCATTTTATTATATTTATGAGTGACATACATGACATATAGGTATTACATGATACATGGATGCATAGATGTAAGACATTCCTATACCCAAGGGTCATGCCAACATTGGGGCCATCTCATTCTATAGGTCACATTGCTACAAGTTATATCTTTCTATGATCTTTTTCAACTGGTATGTTGAGTTACATTTATTACTTATACATGCCTTGATCTTTCTTATATTATTTAAAGTGATACATTTTAAGGATATGATATTTTTATATGTGGTGATGTTGACATAGATTGATGGTATAGACCATTTTAGTTTGTTCTATGCTTCATTGTTATAATTTTAAATCTTATAGGATAATAATTATTTAACCCCTTTACTCTAAGAAGGATTAAACTATGGTTTAAATTATTAAAATATAAAGTTTGACATAAATACAATCAATATATAGTATTCTATAATAAAATATATAATTTAGAATTTGATAAAACTAGTAAAAAGGCTTAAGGATGTGAAAACTTTTTTAAAACAGATTCAGTTACAACTATGAGAGCTCAATATAACTATAGATTATGTGAAATATCCTATAGACAATGTTATATTATAAAAAAGTAAATTGAATTTTTCTTAGACAAGTCCATGGGAGGTAGATAGGATTGTACTACAACCTTGTCTGGTTAATGTGGTTGCATCCTAGTTGACTATATTCTTAATTTTCATATCTAGGTCTGTACGATTGCCTGTAAGGCTTGACTATTGAACTATATGTTCTATTTTATCATGTAAAAGTCCTAAAAAATAGTAAATCCTACATCCTCCACAATAAACAAGATAGAGATCAAATTCCAAAGGGGGGAGTAGGGTTATGGGAATAGCTGAGCTAGCCTCAAAATCCCTATGTAATCGATCATTGCCTACATAGCCCAAATGGGCCTTAGGCCAATGTAGTTATCCCTCTTAGAGTGATTGTGTGATCCTTGACTATACAATTAGAATTATTATAGCTAGAATATTGATTGAAATACTTGACAATAAAATCCCTTGACTTGAAATAAATAACATTCAGACTTAACTTATGACTATTAGAATGTTGTAAATTTGGAATATGAATAATTAGTGCTATTTTTCTCAGTGTGCAGTGTAATTGATAGAGATCCAGTGGGGGTAAAATGAGTGGCATTTTTGCACTTTTATAAGAGAATATTTATAATAAGTTTGCTAGCTAACTTTACCAAATATAGGGGAGAGTTGTTATGAAATGCCTTGATTCAAAAAAGTGACCATCAAAGTGTAGGAAACAAGGCCACACTAGGGGACAAGGCTGCTATGTGGACTTATCCCAAAATACCAGAGATAGTTGGGATAAGTAAGACACAAGTTTATGGACTGAATAAGGATGCATATAACTAAAATATGGATGTTTATATGATATTTATAGTGAATAAACGATAGTAAAGGCTCTCTTATATATTGTAAGTTAATGAAAGGTTGAATACACCAAGTAAGGGTAGGTATTTCAAGAATAAATATTCTCAAACACTTATGATTAATTTTATGGGTCTACATTTTCCCCAACTTTATTTTAGTGATGTAGAAAATGGAATTACTAGAGTAAAGTTTATGAGACATGAGTGTGTATACACACTTTGTCTTTGGATGTGAAGTTTGATTTTGAAAGATACCTTAATATAATAACCTTTTAAAAATTCCACTAAAATTAATGTTTTTTCATATTAAAATTTGAAAAAACTAAGTTTTTTATTTGTAATTAAAAAAAACAAGGAAAGTAAACTGCCTTGTAACTTGGAGGTGGAAATGTGCATGCCCCCTTGTTGGGGAATTTTTATAAGTTATAAACTATGATGAATTAAGAGTGCCTGAGTCTCAATTTGAAAAACCATTGAATACTCTTGAGTTGGAAAGGTCGTATGCTCCAAACTCATTTGACTATATAGAGGAATGTAAAATATTTGAAGGGGTGGAACCACAAACTGTGGCCTATTACATATTTAAAAATTGAAACCATATATTTTGAGTGTCACTAAAATATAATGTGGCACACTTGAAACTAATATTAATCACACCACTGCAAATGGATATACATTCTATTTGAAACTTTGCAACTTTGAAACTTGAAAATTGACAATTTTGAAAATGGCATAGTAGAAATGTGGACATGAATGAATATCATGCCCCCTATATCTATATTGTATTGAAAAGTTATTTTGAACTTATAATTGAATTTTTTCAATTTTAAAACTTTAAAACTTTGCCACTTTTGAAACCTTCTGAAAATTTTACAACTTTTCAACTTGTAACTTTTGAATTTTTTTTTAAACTTTTTATTTGTAACTACAATGATGAGTGTACATGCATGCCACATGCCCTAATAATATGAAAATTTTGAAACATATTTCCATTTTAAAATTTTATATTTTCATAAACCTAAGTTTTTTTATCATGATGCTTAAATGTTCTAAGTAATCCCATTGTGATCCCCCTTTTGATATGAGAGTCATATCTCAAAATAAATCATATGTGAATGATATATTGATATATTATCCCTTAGAATATTTAAAATTTATTGCAAAATAGTATTGAATATAACATTGAATATGAAGCATGTGTTGGAAAGATATATCATTTAAGCATGGAAGTAATGTGTGCATGTTATACATTATTATTTTTATAAAGGTTAAATGGTAGGTTTTGACTGGGCCACATCTTAGTTATAACAAGCTATCCCAAGGCCAAAAAGAGTTAACAAAAAGGAACCAATAATAAATAAGAGTAAACATGTTGTTAATAAATAAAAATAAAATAGCCAATCAACTATAGAAAACCTTCAACAAAAAGATAGATAGAATGCAATAACTATAGTAAACTAGGAATAAAAACAACAAATATATAACCATTTAGAGATTATTAAGAAATACAAATAAAAATTTGTGATTTTTTTAGTAATAGTACCCACAAGAGTGTCTGGCTCTAGATCTTGTAAGATCATTCATCTTCGTACTCCTAGTCACCCTATCACTTGTTTGAACTATTCTCTTTCATTTTGATTTCATAGTAATTACTAGGTTCCAATCATCATCCTTCTCTCCCTCCTTTTAGGTTTATCCTACATCAAAATACATATTTTCCATCCTAACATATTCATTGTACATTGATCTTTCCTAAAAGGTAATGATACTTAAATTTTTGATATTTATCTCCTTAGATAAGGTATGAGTTTTAGTATGTTTCTCTAAACTAATGGTTTCATTCCTTTCCTCCTCTTCTTAATATTGATTTTTATGTTGATCTTCTCAAGTTATGATCTCTACTTAATAAATATTTAGATATTCTTTCTCCTTCTCCACTGTTAGATTATCTAGAACGTCCTCCTCCTCATGATGAACCAGCTCATGGTCTATCAACTCTTCACTCTTTCCCCCCCCAAGGGTTACATTCTCCATATTTGGGTTCTTTGAGCATCCATCATCTTCCTCTTTCTAGCATTGGTGGATTGCATGCAAGCATCCAAACTCCTCTTTAATTATGCTTACTAAATATTCTTTATGAATGAGGACCTCATGTTCTAGCCCATGATCTTTTGACGCTTTGTTTTTATCTTCAATACACTATCCTTGGTCTCTCTCCTCCAAAATATTCCCTTCCTGATAATCATTTATCTATTTCTCCATTTCTATCACCCTAAGGTGTTTGTCCTCATGCATACACCCATGCTCACTCTCAATTGGGTCCTTGATATTTTCCCCCTAATTTTCAAGTGGTTCTATTTCTTTTGGATCATTAACCTAATCCTTGATTTGTTTAGATTACTATCTTATATTTTGGGTTCTATCTAATCTTATAACCTGGATAAGGCACTCCTTCTTATTCCATTCATGAGGGAAAAAATAATAATCAAATTTTAATCCCAAAATATTATGATACGATATAACTTCATATTATATCACTTGAACCCTCTCACCATATTTTGATCTTAGTTTCATAGATGTTGGGCTCTCCTTGAGCAAAATATCATTAACACAAAGTCTTGTAGACATCAGCCTTATCTTGGATTTAGTCATTGGGTCTAAAGTAATGGATTGGCCTAAGGAATTTACAATACATTTCAAAACCTTATCTTCATATAATTACAAAGGAAGTCTTGGAAATTTTACCTAAATTAGGAATTGAGTAAAGATTTCCTTATCTAGATCCATACCTGAAAACCATTTTTTGGGATAAACAAGATTTCCATCAGAACTAAAGGCCCCATGATAGCACAACTTTACAATCATAATTATTTTTAAAGGAATTAAGGAAAAATTATTTAATCAAACCTAAGATTTAAAAATGTCCTTTGGGATTACATCTCCTTCTAGCCTAGTCTCTAAAAATGTCAATGTTGGGTCTTCTTCCCTAGAATTTACTGATCAAGGAATTAGCACATATAATCTCAGAACAATAATTCACTTAATTATGGATATGCAGACAAATGATCCCTTCCTCCACCATGTCATGAAACTCTTGAGGTTTCATATATCCTCCCACTATTTCCTTCCCAACCATTTTGTGAGTGCAAGAGTTTGAAACCTATTTAGATAATGACCTCTCCTTGCCTATAATAAGATTTGCCATTGGATTTTTAAAACCTCTGTTTATTGTTTTTTCAGACTAGTAAGTGTCATGAATCTTAACTAAAGAAATAAGAGTTTCCTTCATCTAGGAAACATGATTTGAGTATATAAGTGAATCATGCATCATGGAACTAAAGTAAGAATAGAGTATATAAGTGATGCATGACATGAATCATGGAACCATAGTAAAATAGTTAAAATGCATGATATGAATCATCGTACCATAGTAATAAAAAATAGACAAGAAAGAAAAATGATAATTTTTTTCATAATATGTCAAACAAAAAGCCTAAAGGAATACACACAAGGGAATTATAAGTGTAACATAACACACAAGGCTAAGGGCCACATACATAATAAGCAAACAATTCTAACCTATCATGTAAGAAGGTAAGAATAACATGTGTCAAATGAGACTAATATAGATCTATCATATGAATGAATGTGAATGCTAGGAAGTATCATATTTCATGGAATACATGTGTAAATTATAAGTGATTTATAAATACATTTATATGATATGTAGCTCAACATGGTAAAGAGGTTGTGGATAGATATAACCTATTAAAATGTTCATGGAGAATGAAGAGATGCCCCCAAATTAATAAGGTTGTTGGGTACTATATGAGAATCCTGACATCAAAGAATCATGTTAAAGTATGTCATGTATCACACTCAATTTCCATATAAGAATCATTAGGTATTGAAATATGAGATATGGTATCTACTTAACACATAATAAATAAGAAGTAAGCTAGTAAATTTTGAAAATAATTTAGGTCCTGATTTTGAATTTTTGAAAATATTTTATTTTTAAAAAAATTTAGAATATATTCAGTTTTTTTTCCTAATATTTTAATGATAAAAGAGATATTTAAAAAGATTCTAAGATTAAAATATTTTAAATTAGAGGAAGTAGGAGGGATTTGAATGATCCTCAACAAGGTTCAAAAGCATAGTAGAATAGGAAGGAAGAAAAACAATGTGTCCTCTAATGTATATGCAAATTTGAGTCATGGCAGTGTAGCATGAATGATTAAGATATATATGAATGTACATAAAACTCAAATTAGGAAGAGGATATATGTGCTTATGTATCGATATGATATCATGTACGTTCCATAGAGTATATGATATGCAATAGTAATCAAAAGGAGTGTTATATAAATAAATGTTTTAGATTTTTCAAATTAGTTTGAAAATAAAGAGGGTAAGTACCTAAAGTGAAAATAAATACAATGGGTAAAAATAATGATAGGATAAGGTGTAGATGAACTAGTAGTGAAATAAAATAAAATAAGTTATGTACAAGGAAAATTCAAGTAGCTAACCAATGATATTAGTGATGGGTATGTACGTATAAACCATGGCATGATATGAAGTAGTGATTTCTTGTGAATAAGTGCCAACTATAGATGTCTCTAAATATGAATAAGAGACACATACTATATTCCTCTGAGTCATTTCTCATATGCTCATAAAAACTTGTATCTTCATTTATAAGAGAAGAGGATGTAACAACCTATATTTGTACATGAGGTGAATCTCTTTGAATAACTTTTTCTCTTTAGGATATGGAGGCTTCTTTATATGTGCCCCTTTATATTTAGGAGGATGTACTATTCTCTATGAAACAAACTAAATATGTTAGTGTGTAAACTTATCATGCCCATAAGTATATGGAGAAACAGATTTTATATTATGCTCATGCTCATTAATAAATGAATAAATTATAATGTGCTTTGGAAGATGTAGATTGTGCTCTTGAATAGTTATATAAACTAATTCATTACCATGTTTATCAATAAATATATCAGGTAAATGTTTTATAGAATAAGTAAACACCATTATTTCAAAGGATATTCATATTGGATTCTTTGAATTTTTACCACTTGATTATCATGAATGTATTTGATAATTTTTTGCACTATAAAAGGTATTACTCTAATATTATATATCCAAGGGTGTCCAAATAGCATATCAAAGGCCTCTATGCTTGGTATAACTAGAAATGGAATAGGCATTATGAGTGGGCTCAATTGTAAAAGAATCACTATATGCCCAAGAGTGTCATATGTATGCCCATCCATTGCTTTGACAACTCTATAAATATCCTATAAATCTTGTTAACTGTAACCAAGATAATGAAGAAGTGTTATGGTGCACACACTTTCACTTGATCCATTGTCTATCATGACACCATGGATGGGTTGTTTGTTAACATATGCTTGAATAAAGAGTGTATGTCTATCTGAATCATCATAAAAAATTTCACTATCATCAAATGTAATCATAAAATGTGATATTTGTTTGCTTTTAAATATACCAATAATTTTATAAAGAGGATGTATATATGTAGAATGAGGAGGATGATAATTATATGCATAATGAAGTTAAGAATTATCTTTGTTATTTGATTCATTACTTTAAAAAATTTCCTTGTAAATTTTTAGTTTTATTTTATCATTATTTTATGGCTTATCCTCTTCAATAGGTGTACCAATATCTATGATATTTTAATCAATGAGATATTGGATATTATTTTTAAGATTGAAACATCATTTTTTATAATGCCCAAAACATATATGATAGTCACAATATTCATTGGGATCAAAATTTCTAAATTGTGGTCTAGACATATTTGTTGCCATTTGTTGATAAAGAGTGATTACATTGAATTCTAGGAGATTTAAAAAAAAAACACGAGGTGATGGAACCTTTGAAAATTTCCTCCTTGGTGGAGTTTGTAATTAAATATTTTGAGGTGTTTATGATATAACATTAACTATAACTTTTAATTCATTTTTACTTTAAGTTGGTTTTATCTTATAATTTGGCATGCTTTGAAACTTAACATTTGAAGTATAAGGAACATTTGAAACATACTTAATCTTGTTCAAAGTAAGTAACTTGACCTCACACTCTTTGAATATATGGCATAACTCATCAAAGGAATTAAACTTATTAAACATAGAGGATTCTTGAAGAGGAGAGAGAAAAAATTATGTAAAAAATATCTTGAAGCTCATTATTATCCATTTGATTTGTCATTTGACAGCATAGAACTATACCTTAGCACATATTCATTGATTGTTTCATTATATATTCATTTGAGATGGAAATTTGAGCATATGATAGCATTTCCCTGATGTTGATAGAAAAGTGTGTCAAAAACTAATTTTTCAAAGGACTAAAAGCCTTTAGTGATTGGATAGGAATATCAAAGAACCATATACAAAAATATTCCTTTAGACTTATTGGAAATATTTATCAATAATTTATCATTATCTATATAATTTAGACAAGTTGCATGGAAGGCATGTAAATTTTGTTCAGGATCGCCTTTTCCTCAAAAAAGAGGAATCTTAGGATCCACAAAGCCAACTAGTAATGGATAAGATGCAATCTATAGTGCCAAAGGGTTATGTAACAGCTAACATGAGTCCATGGAAGGACTAGCATGAGAAATGCATTGCTTAATGTGGGCCAACTTAGCTTGTAATGCAATGATGGTATGCTCTAGTGTAGTATTTAAAGAGGTAATTGGGAGGAGTGTAAGTAGAATGAGTAGGCATAGACATGAATATGTTTGAAGACAAATTGATGCTCCCAAATGAAGATATGGTGTTATAGATGTAGCTAAAGGCGTGGAAATAGAAATGGATGCAATAATATAAGTAAAAACATTAGAGTAAGGTATTTTACAACCCAAAAAATCAAACCTTGTGTTATATATGTGACTAACTTAGCTTGATGCTTATATGTTATAGATACAAAAAACTAATGGCCTTAATCGCCTTATTGGGGATATCTTAAATACCTTGATGATATTCATATAATTCTTTACTTTATTTTTATTTACTCTATTAAGATCATTTGGGTCAATATGAGTGGCATGTTCATTATCATAGTCTTCTTCATTTATTTCATTATCAACTTCAATATGAACCTCATTTTTAGGAGACCAAGGAATTTGAATAGTGGCATTTTGAGATAAAATATATTGACTTTCCATTGTATAAGAAACTAAAGGGAGTTGCATATGTGAAATAGAAATGCCACTTAATTTAAGAAATGCTAATGACTATGAATATAATATAATGTGAATAAAATAATGATAATAATTATGAATACAATATAATGTGTGTCGAGCAATGCTAATGACTATGAACATAATATAGGCAAAAATTAAGGTAACAAGGGTTTGAATGATTTGTAGGCTCTCAAATATACTTGATCATTCATTGATAAGTTTCATTCAAATGTTTTAGAGCACTAAATATAGAGTTAAAACCATTTATATAGCCCACTAACCCTAGTTCCAAGAGTGCAGTGAGAATAACTTCCTTGGGTAATATGATCCTCTTAGGTGCACCACAAATCAAATGGATAAAAGAGGCTTCCTATGGTATAAACAAGGGACCCTATGCATTTATGATATACTGTGAAGTATGTGGAAACTATACTCCATGTGTGGTTTTGTACTATCTCTATGAGTATTAGGGTAAACCCATCATGCCATGATGTTGTCAAAATAACATTGCATAACCCTTTATGATAGCTAGTAAACAGTTTGAAAATTATCGTAACACAGTTTATAAAACAAGAAAAAGCAAATAAAAAATAAAGTGAAAAATAAAAGCAAAATATTTTTGTGTGTAGAAATTAAGAAAAGTTCAACCCAAGGTAAAAATAAAGAGCTTTAGTTTTAGATTTATCCAAGGTGACAAGACAAACATATTCAGTGTCGGTAAAATCGAAGGTTGAAAAAGTTGAATTATTTTGTGCCAGACTTATATCCAAATTCAAATGCAATTTTATTTCACTTTCATGAATTTAAAGAAATTTAATGAAATCCTCTGATTAAAATCAAGTGAACAAAAAATAATATTTGAAATAAAATGTGGGTTCACCATAAGGTTTAACCCTTTTAATTTAAGAAGACTTAAATTAATGGTTGTAAACTATTGAAACGGAAATGCTGAAATATACTAATATGATGTTATAATACAATATGCTATAGTAAAATATAGAATTTTAAATTTTATAAAAATAGTAAAAAGACCTAATGATGTAAAAACCTCCCTAAAACAAATTCAATTTTGACTATGTGAGCTCACTGTAATTGAATACTATGTGAAATACCCTGTAGATGGTGTCATACTATAAAATAATAATTTACAATTTGTTGAGACAAGTTTGTAGGAGGTGGATAGGGACACATTATGACCACGTTTGGATACTTTGGTCGCATCCTGATTGACTATATTTTTTATTCTATGTGATTACTTACAAGAGTTTATTATTGAACTCTATGATCCATGCACAACCACTACACAACAAAACACACTCCTTATTTATTATACTATGTAGAGCTTGTAATTCTCACATAATCATGTGCATTCATTTATGAGAAGTTTTATAACAACCTTATACAAAAGTACTACACCTGATCATAGACTTTTGTGCATTGATCTCCTCAAATCACAACTTTCACACCTCACAGTTCATAGTCTTACTCACCTCACTAACACTTGTTCACATAATTGTTTGCTCATTTGGTCCCCACTATAGCACAACCACATGTTAGCAAGTCTCAAATATGTGTCTAATTTAAAATGTCCAACTACTCATTGTTTCCAAAAGAGGGTCTTAGGATTAGAATTATTTGGAGATATCTTGGACATTAATTGTTCTATCTATCACCAACTACCACATCTGATAAGACCGATGCATCTTCAAAATCCCTACCAATTTGTCATCGATATCAGGATCCCTGCTCACTAAGAGTACACTTGATTACCTTTGTATAAGAAACTAAACATAGAATTTAACCAGAATGATAAGTAACTAGAATTCAAAAACAACACAGAATATGAGAGGCAATACACACTTGTATTAATACTCTTCCAGAAGGAAATACAATAAAGAGATCACACTCTTCCCACACCTCTAGGGCATACTAGTAATCTTCCCTTAAGAGTTCTCTCTCTCAATTACAAACATAATCAACTCAATAACTGAGTTGGTGTTTTAACTAGTCAGTATCAACACTCCCAGTACCACCGAGTACACACACATACTCCAAGTCTGAGTACACCACGTACTCCAAGTAGATCTCACCTAATCTTGCAACCTATTGTGTTGTTGATCTCCCTAATCTTGCACACTTGCAGATCAACCTAGTTCTACAAATCTAGATCTCGCACACACGCACACCTGCAGATCAACCAACCTTACTTACCATGTAGATCTCACCTAATCATACTATACCGCAGATCAACCTAGCCTTGCACACCTACTGACCTAGATCTTACACTCGAGAAGAATCCTTCTGATTCTATAGAACCCTTCTGATTTTCCACACCAGCACCCCTATGGATCTTCTACCAGATCTTGCTCTCCCGTAGATCTACCTGATCATACATACTTGGCACTGTGGCACCATGAGGAGCTAACCTTGCTCTCTTCCCTCTGAAGGAGCTAACCTTGCTTTCTCTATCTAGCACACTTTACAATACAACCCCATGAGTCTATTATATAGATCCCATACAAACAATAATTAGACTTTCCAATTACAATAATTAGAAATGCAGCTCCAAGACTAAAATTAGTCTTTACATGCAAAAAACCGGTTTGTTAAACAAATTATTCGTGTAACTGATAGTTCTGGAACCACACACGTGACTGACGTCAGTCACTGTCTATCTGGAGAAGACCGACATTGGCCGATCTATGACCGATGTTGGCAGCTTCCTGTCTACTCCTGGCCGACGTCGGTTGGATTGACCAACGTCGGTTACTGTGACACTCAACAACCTCCTCCATGTTTGCATCAGTGAAGCTTTTAGCTCCACAACCTAATAGACACATTATGACCATGTTTGGATACTTTGGTCACATCCTGGTTGACTATATTTTTTATTCTATGTGATTACTTACAAGATTTTATTATTGAACTCTATGATCCATGCACAACCACTACACAACAAAACACATTCCTTATTTATTATACTATGTAGAGTTTGTAATTCTCACATAATCATGCGCATTCATTTATGATAAGTTTTATAACAACCTTATACAAAAGTACTACACCTGATCATAGACTTTTGTGCATTGATCTCCTCAAATCACAACTTTCACACCTCACAGTTCACAGTCTTACTCACCTCACTAACACTTGTTCACATAATTGTTTGCTCATTTGGTCCCCACTATAGCACAACCACATGTTAGCAAGTCTCAAATATTTGTCTAATTTAAAATGTCCAACTACTCATTGTTTCCAAAAGAGGGTCTTAGGATTAGAATTATTTGGAGATGTCTTGGACATTAATTGTTCTATCTATCACCAACTACCACATCTGATAGGACCGATGCATCTTCAAAATCAACATCAATAACCACATAAAATTTATCATTGCTCTTATATTATGCATGTTATATATGTAACATATGCATTTGGTTAAAAAATAAGATAAATAAATAGATCAATGCCCTTCTACATAGTCATAACATAATTAGCTTGCTTTGCACATCTACTTTATATACATGCACTTCCAACATTGTACTTTATATTCCCTATTCTTTGATTTATGAGTAAAATTTATATTTATTGGAATTAATAATTTCACTCCATTGAATGTGTATTTGATTGTTCCATCTGAATACTCTTTGTGCATTCACTCTGCATAACCAAACTTGGTTGTCCCCTACACACTTAATCCTGGGCCCCATGGTGTGGATCATTGGTATTAGATCAAGTATTCATAACTCATTTAATATATTAGTATCAAGATATTTTACCTCTTATATTTTATATGTATATAACCTCATGAGTGAAATGAGAGAGAGGTTTATCAATAATTTCTATTTAAAATAACCCATCATAATACCATAGCAAAATCAAGATGGCTGATGCCTAGAACTAACCTGAGGAAACCCCTAAAATTTGAAAGCTCATCACTAGTTCTATGGAGGCACATCTCACTAAAATTTTTAGTTAGTTTTAGAGTTTATGATGGAGTTCAACATGATTACTTCCTCTTCATCTCAGTAACATACTCCATAATAATTTTAGAAATAAAACCCTTCAAATTACAAGTCAATCTCGACATCCCTCTGTTCGAAGGCAATATCAATGTCAAAGCATTAGATGCTTATTTTATAAAACTATAGGTGTACTTCTCAGTCAACTACTTAACCAATGCTAAAAAGATAACCTTTGAAATACTAAAGAAGTTTATCCCAATTGTCAACTAGTGGGAGATATTTAGTGCATAGCATGCATAGGAGTGTGTTCTAATCAAATCATGGAAGACTTTTGTTGATGCACTGAAGGAGGAATAATACCCTCTCTAAAACTTTGAATATGAATGCATAAAGTTACAATAACTACATCAATTTAAGGATAATTTTGTGGAAGGCTACACCAACATAGTCCATGACTAATCTACGTGCTTGCAAGAGAACTTGAGTGAACAACATAGGGTGTTGATGTACATCAACAGACTCTCACCTTATATCCATGTGAAGTTATAATTATTAAATTTTGACACTCTATATAATGCATATCACAACATCACCAAGTTTGAATCAAAGGAAAATATTAGGTAGTGTACGACTTCTTCATCCAACATAGTGTGTAAGGACCATTCCTCACATAAATCCACATCATAGCCCCTTGTGCAGAAGCATTACCCTTCTTATAAAATTAAGAAACCTTAGATGACTATGCAACACTCAAAGGCTCCTATGCCTTCTACTTTAGACAAAGGTAAGAATAAGTCCAATGATAAGTGGTACCACTTCCATTTCTCATCCACCCACAATGACTCTAAATGCCATGTGTAATAGTCCTTACTCACATAGTTTACATTAAGACCCACACCAATGGATAACATTGATCTAGATGCCTCTTGTCTAAGTACCAATACCATTGTGATTGACATATCTGAAGAGTATGAACATCTCTTGTAGTAGTCCTTACTCACATATTAGTAGTTATAAGAACATTATTTTTCAATCAATAGCTCAATGCTTTGGTTTTACCATTACTGTACACCCTAAGCCATATTCTTTGGGGTGGTTACAATAGGGGAAAGATATACAGGTTTGGTGACAGTCTAATTTTTAGTAAAAATTCAAACCTATGGAGGATAATGTCATTTGTGACATCACACCTCTAAAGGTCTATGACATCTTATTAGGAATATTTTATTTATATGATCATGGAGCTACATATCAATCCAAGCCACAACATTGGACTATCTATACACAAGATCACTTCTACCACCTATTTGAGTCAGTACCCATGACCAAAGTCACCTTAGTCTCTATGAAGAAATGTTATAAACTTGTATTTCATACACAAAAGTTCATGTTACTCATGGTCCACCCTAACACACCTATGCATTAGATGAAAAAGCACACCTTGGAAGTGTGCAACACTCAAAAAATGTCATAGCAATAAAAACTCAACAAGTTACTGGAGAAACATATCAAAGTATTCACATATGTTGAAAGGATTAAAACACACTACGTATTAAAACATCGTATTGATTTTGTCCCTATGTCCCCTCTTCCAAATATCCCCTATATCATAGATCAGTTCTGGGATAATGATGAAATTTGGCACTAGATACAAGAACTCCTTGATCAAGGCAAGATCAAGCCTATCTCTTCACCTTGTAGGAGTATAATAGTCTTCACACCTAATAAGGATGGGTCTTTATGACTCTACATAGACTATCAAACACTCAACAAGATAATAATGAATAATTGGTATCCATTGCCACACATTGATAACCTTCTAGACCAGCTCCAAGGTGCTCAATACATCACCAATATTGACTTGAAGTCAAGTTATTATCAAGTCCTACTCCATCTAGAAGACATTTAGAAGATAACATTAAAGACACAAAAAGGATTATATGAATGGTTGGTCATGCCTTTTAGCCTAACTAATGCACTAGACACATTCATGCATTTGATGGATGATCTATTCAGGCCTTTCCTCAACTTTTTTGTCATCATCTACATGGACAACATTCTAATCTTTAGCAATGTTTGGGAGGATAACATGGAGCACATATCATACATCTTTGACACCTTGCCTCAACATAAGTTACAAACTAACTTAGCAAACTGTACATTCAAATTTATGTAGATAAAGTATTTAGGATATATCATCAATCACATAGGCATTTGTGTAGACCCAGATAAGATCAAAGTAATTCAAGATTGGCCTACTTCGTGCAATCTTAGAATTAAGGAGTTTTATTGGAATTGCTAACTTATACCATAGGATTTTCCTTGGTTTCTCACACATATCTTGGGATTTCATCTAGATAACACATGTAAAACCCAAGTTTGATTGGACTAAAGTACAATAACATGATTTTGAGGCAATCAAGAAACAACTATTCTTGTAATGCCTAACATTGTACATTCCTTCAAAATTCACACTGATGCATCTAACTACACACTTAGTGTAGTGCTCATGAAACATGGACATTTGGTTGCATACTAATTAGAAACATTCAATGACATGGTGAAAAGTTACTCCACCTATGAGAAATAATTATATGTTATTGTGCATGTAATCAATCAATGGTGGCACTACATTTTGGTGAAAGAAATAATTGTTTATTCAAAACACAAGCCATTTCAGTTCTTATAGACACAGAACAAGCTAGAGAATGTACTACTAATGAAATGGATAACTTACCTATAACAATTTCATCTCATGATCAAGTACAAGAAACTAAAATATAATAAGGTAGTAGATTTACTTAACCGACTATCAGTCCACATACTCATCATGGTGTTTTACATGCATGACCATAACTTCATAGATTGGGTATCCCTCTACTTAGTTGACTAGGACTTTGTAGAAACATACACCAACCTAACATAAGGTTTAAAAGTTTAGGAGTTCTACTTGTCTGATTAGCTTCTCTATAAGCTCATACATATATGTGTTCCTAATAGTGTGCCTCACCAATGAATCATCTAGGAGGAACACTACGCCAAGACTTCAGGACACTTTATCATGACAAAGACTCTAGCCAAATTATAGTCACACTTCTACTAGCCACACATGCACATATAATTTGAATGTCACATCAATTATTGCATTACTTGTTGCATCAAAATCCTATGAACAAGAAGTTAGGACTTTACATACTTCTACTAGTTTTTTCCAGACCATGGGAATCTATTAGCATAGACTTCATGATTGGGTTGCCATAATGAGATGACAACATGATGATGTGTTTATTTTAATGGATCAATTTTAAAAGATGGCTATCATGGTTGTATGCAAGAAAAACATTGATGTAACTGGAATTATGCAAGTTTTTTTCAACCATGTTTGGGTTCTTTTTTGGCTACCAACATCCATTGTCTCTTATCAAGATCCACATTTTGATAGTCATTTTTGTCAAGCATAATGGGAATTTATGGTTATTTAGCTAGATGGATCAATGAACTTTCATCCATATACATATGGTAAAATTGAAGTGGTTAATCACACACTTATTTATCTTTTACAAATGTAAAACTATGAACATGCTCACACTTTGGATGATAATCTCTTGTACATTCAACACACCTACAATGGATCCCTTCACAACTCTATGGGTCACAGTCCATTCTAGACATGTCTTGGGTTTTGACCTTCAACACCTCTAGACATATACTACTGCACACCAACAAGCACTAAGTCAAGCACATAGGAATGAGAAGTGGATAAAGCCAAGAAGTTTCTATGACACATCTAGTCTATGCATCATCAAGTTTAGTAGATCCTCTCTTACACACAAAAAGAGTACAAGGAACACCATGATGCACATCACACACCTCATGAATTCTAAGTTGTTGATAAAGTTTGGCTACACCTTCAAAAGGAATGCTTTAAAGGTCTACACTAGAATATTCAACCTGTGTGTTATGGTCCTCACACTGTTCTACATGTATCTAGTGAGAACACCTTTATTATTGATTTGCCTTAGTACTTAGGCATGCACCCAGTCTTCAAGGCAAAACTCCTCAAGCCTTAGACTCTACCACTTATTTAGCCAATAATGACACAACATCCTTATAATTTGGATCCTGAATACTTGCACCCTATATAGAATGACTAGATCATCAAAGTAATAGACACATTCACCTCCCATAACACATCAACTTTTTTGAGTGGTCAAGGTTGAGAAATATGTTGATCAAACTAAGTGGTACAGTTATCAGCAAATTATAGTTTAGTTTCCTCAATTTTTCACCAATGAAATGGAGACCATTTCTATTCAAGAAAGTGTGAATGATCTATGTGCAGCCACTACATATCTAAACACACTCTTCATGTATTCTAATACATAGAGATCTCACTTA
The DNA here is from genome assembly GCA_037957365.1 of Torreya grandis. Lineage (NCBI taxonomy): Eukaryota > Viridiplantae > Streptophyta > Pinopsida > Cupressales > Taxaceae > Torreya > Torreya grandis. The sequence continues at coordinate 564,152 of JARHVA010005957.1, forward strand.
TCATGCATTCATACACACTCTTTTATAATAAGTTTATTGATAACCTTACACACAAGTCTCACATATACTTTTATACATTCATGCATTGATCTCCTTAGATCATAGCCTAAACATCTCATAGATCAAAGTCCTACTCACCTCAATGATACTTGTTTATAGACTTGCTAGCTCTTTTAAGCCCCATTATAGCATAACCATGTGTTGGCAAGCCTCGAACATCTGGCTAATTCAAATCAACCAACTAGTTATTACCACCAAAAGAATATATCAAGATTAGAAGTAGTTAGAGATGGCTTGTAGATTAACTATTTTAGCTATTACTAACTACTACATCTGATAAGACTGATGTGTTATTGACATCATCATCGATAACTATAAAGTAGTTGTCACTGATCTTATATTATGCATACATTATATATGTAACATACACATTTGGATAAAAAAAGAAGATAGAAAACTAGATCAACGCCCTTTTACTCAGTCATAACATAGCTAACTTGTTCCATGCTTCTATTTTGTATAAACACATTGTCAACATTGTACTTTGTATTCCATACTCTTTGATTTATTAATAGAAGTTGCATTCATTGAAAGTAATAATTCTACTCTATTGAATGTGTGTTTATCTAAATAACTCCATGCATTTATTCTACACAACCAAAATTGATTATCCCCCACACACAGTCCTGGGCCCTATGGTGCAGATCACTCTATGTTTTGTGTTGTCACATGAAGGACCTAAAAAATAAAAAATCCTAGATCATATATAATAAATAAGATATAAATTAAATTTTAAATGGTATAATAGGGTTATGGGAATAGTTGAGCTAGCCTTAGAAACCACATGTAACTAAGTGTTGCCTATATAGCCCAAATAGGCCTAAGGCTGATGTAGTTCTTCCTCTTAGAGTGATTATGTGATCTATGATTATGTAACTAGAATGATTATAACTAGAAGATTAATTAAAATATTTGAAAATAAATTATTTTAACCTACAATAAACAATATTCAAACTTGGATTATGACTACTATAATGTTGTAGAGTTGACATATGACGAAGTAGTGCTCTTTTGATCAGTGTGTAGTGCAATTCCTAGAGAGATCCATTAGGGTTACAATGAGTGGCCTTGATGTGATTTTATAGGATAATATTTAGAATAATTTCACTAAATGAATTTACCAAATACATGAAAGAGCCATTTTTAAATGTCTCAATTCAAAAAAGTGACTATTGGAGTGTGGCAGATAAGGCCACAGTGTGCCCTATTTGACTACGCCCCAGAAGATTCAAGAGAGTTTGGACAGGTCTAAATAAGGATGAATGTAACTAAAATAATCATGTTTATATGATATGTTCAATGTTTACAAGATATTGAAGGCTCTCCTATATATTGTGAGTTAGCAAAATGGTGAATAAACTAAATAAGGGTAAGGATGTCAAGAAAAAATATTATCAATCACTTTATGTGTCCATAGTCATTAATTATTATTTGTTTGGCTCTTCCCTTAGTGTATGATATTTTTGGAATGATTTTTTCATTGTATGCCTTCTTTATTTTTTCCTTTGCCTCTCATATTGATTTTTATTGATTGACTTGTCTTTGTATGACTCTTTCTTTTGGTACTTACATTCTTATGTGATTTTTTATTTAGTAAGATTCTAATTGCATGACTCTTTCTTTGGAAACTTGCCTTCTTCTATACATTTTTATTTATATGGTTCTTTCCTTATTATGTGACATTTGATTGTTTATTATGTGTGGCTCTTGTCTTGTACGACATTGAGAGCTATTACATGTGTTTTATTGTGTAGTATGGCCATGAAATTTTTGTGCTTATGAGTGGATAAATTTAATATTTGTGTTGAGTTTATGGTGCCATGATCCATATCATGCACCTTAATCTTTGTGTGCGGTTCAATTATCTATATCATACACCTTTTTGTGTACATTACTACTCATTGGTCATGTCTATGATGATTCCTTTTATGTGCCTAATTATTTATATCTATATTTACATAACAGTTATATACCTAACACTACATGTTTCATATATGATTTAATGATATATTAATTATAAAATAGCATATTATCCACATGTAGTACATGATTTTAACTTATTACATCTTTATATACACCATGATATAGCTAACTTTTTGATTTTGATATGAGTAGTGTATACACATAATATTTTTAAACTTTATCAATTATTGATGATGTCTCTCTTGTAATAACTTGTCAAATCTCAATCTCTCTAAGTGAACACCTTAAAGGGTGCACTGGGAAAGGGGCTGGAAGACCTTTGGTGCTTCACAGGATTAATGGCCCCTATACCACCACATAAAACTAATATAAATAACTCATGTCCACTTCCTAGGCTTTGAAACCCCACTTATACACTTTCCTAAGAAAATCACCACCCAAAATATCTCTTAACTAATCAAAAACCACTTTTTACCATGTCTCTTACTAGGTCGACCAAGTTGACCCCATTCTAGGATTTATTGCATGTTATAGAATTATGTCAGCCTAAACTGACATAGATTGAGACATATGGCTCTATTTCCCACCTAACATGTTTGACTCGATCAAATCCACTTGCTTAATTTACAAGAGGGTTTAGGTCTAATCCATGGCTATATATACACCCTTTAATTTCATTTCTAATAGAGGAACAATAAATTGTGCATCATTATTGCTCACAAATCTACTTATATAATTGATAGGAGGTTTCATTTCTTAGGTTTTTTCCCTTAAAATAGTAGCACTCATCTTGTGCAAGTCTTGAATGCATAGGAGAGGTATTTTATCTTAGAGATAATTTATTCTTGTGATCCTTACAAGCCCACAACAACCTCTTGCAAAGCACCATTAGCCAAGGGAGAGATTGAGGCACGACAAGTTCACTTTAACAAAGGTAATTATATTTATAAACCCTTCATATTTTGATAAGTAGATATTACAAAGTTAATATATATTTATTTATATCTCTCCTTGATTAGATATTCTCTATGTTATATATAGATTTATCTTTGCATGTTTATTATCTTCCCCATTTGTGCCACAAGCTTTGGTGAGAACTAGAGTAGCTTGCATATTCCTTTACTAGATTAACTTGCATAGTTTTTAAGTACATTAGCTTGCATAATATTATTTACAATCTTAAAGAACTAGCTAGGGTTATCACAAGATGACATTTGACTAGAGGATTTAAAAACCTTTCCTTTGCCATAGTGTGATAAGAGACCCCTTAGTGTAGGCTTAGTGAATGCATTATTAGTTATGACCATTATTTAAATGTATCTCCAAGCATACTAATTAGTTGATTACCTTATTCAAGCTTGAATATTATTAAGTAGGATAAGTTATATAACTATATATTTTTGCTTGTATACATTCTGATGAACCTGATGTGAATCTAACCCTTGCAAATTTTGAATTTTTATTTACAAATAACTAGATCAACCCTATCGACCCACTTTAATATTTTGTGCACAAGTTTTCATACTCTATCAACCTTTTCAACCCAGTTTAATACTTTATGTGTAAGTTTTTATGCTCAGTCAACCCTATTAAATTCATTTATTTGTATGTGTAGGTTTATATAGCTTCATCGACTCGATCGACCTAGTTAGGGAACTTTTTTATAGGTTTTCCAATTAAGGCAACCCTATCGACTTTGTTTGGCTCTATGTGCACGTTTATATAGCTTCATCAACTTGATTGACCTAGTTAAGGAAATTTTTTGTAGGTTCTCCAACTAAGGTGACCCTATAATTTTTATCAGCTCTTTATGCATAAAAATTCCATCTAACACTTTTCCTATTTTTTGTCATCTAACTGAATCAACTAGATTGATTCCTTTATTTTTTTGTATTTTATTCAATCTACTAGGTCAATTTGATTGACATAGTTTTATTTGGTTTTATCATTTATCAATTTTATTTATACTCAGTCGATCCACTTGACTATGTCTAAATATTTTGTATTTCCCTCTACATGTCTAAAATTCTATCTGGACATGTCTTACATAAATTTTGCTTATTTTATTAGAAGAAAGTTGTAAAACTTTAAAGAAGGGTGAGGTTAGTAGAGCCTAGATTTGGTTTGTACTCCATGATCCAGATAATTTTAGATACTCCTATTTGGATTGGGAGGAATGACCTACAAATAAGAAAGTGTTAAAAAAATGGTTGATTAGTTAGATAGTAGGGTGGATTGCCTAGAAAACTAGATCCAAGAAGCACGAGCTTCCTTGGAGGCTATCAATCCACACTCTTAAACAATCAAGTTCTCTGAAGAAAGATCAATTACTTGCATGAATAACAAAAGATACTAAAATCAAATACAAGAAGTGTTTGAAAGAGATGAATTTGAATAATTATAGCAATACATGATTGAACATTAATGCCAAATAAATTGGGTATGGTTCATAAAATAAGGTGATGTTCTGTGATCAAGAAAAAAGTCATAAGGTGGGATTTTCTTGGGGTATGATAGGTGAAAATAGCTTGTTATTAGAATTATCACATAGTGATTGTCAGTGGTTGGGTAAGACCATCAGTGGTTATGGTGTTTGTCAATAGTTGGTTAACTATTAGTCGTTATGGATAGACCATCAATGGTCAAGGTGACCATCAGCAGTTACTGTGGTTCTGGTCTAGTTCAAGAAGCTAGTTGATGAGGTAATAGGATAGATTCTAGAAGGTGGGATAGAAGATAAAATAGAGAAACTAATTATTGAATATGATAAAAGATAGATACTTAGCTTGATGGCCTAAAGAATGTGGAGGTAGTTGGTTGAAAAAATTATTGGTGGAGTCTAGAGTAATTTTGGTAGAGTAACAATGTCTTGGTTATGATTGATGAGCAGCAACACTTTGGATCTCTATCACACTCAATGGAAGCTTTGTTGAATTCATCAAAAGAAGACCTATAAAAGAGTTTTGATACAATAAGATCTGATAATTATTAATTCTCTCTGATGATTATTGCTCTTGATTCTCCCCCTTTTTCACTTCCTCCTCCTCTCTTTTTTATATAAGGAAGGGAGAGGTGAAACAATAAATCCAAACAATATGTCAAGGGGTCATCTAATTTTAGTCTTAACATGCATAATTATATGAGTGGCTAAGAATAAAAAATCAAGGTAGAGTTGAGATGGAGTTTAACTATTTAGGTAGTTAAAATCTGATCATCAATGGTTCAGCCTAACCATCAACAGTTAAGGTGACCATTGGTAGTCTATAGGTCAAAAGTTAAGTTGGTCAAAGTCTGTTAGCTAGTCAATTAGCTTGAATTAGGTTTGATAGTTGATGTTTGTTAAGTGGTCTCGAGGGGGTCCAAGGGTGGTCTAAGGGTTAGTTCAACATCTACAACCATTATGTGCAATTTTCTAGTGTCTACATTTCTCCCCTTTTTATTGTGTAGTTTATAATAGCAAGCTATAAAATAAAATGGATTACGGGTCAAAGGTTAGGTTGCCTTGAGCATAGGAGGAGGTGCTCCCCCTAAAACTAGGATTTGATGAGGTGAAACAAAATTGGGTATGGGTTTGATGAGTGGGTAAGTTGGTGATAAAGTTAGTGATAGGTTGGGCATTGAAGCACAAACACGTACACAAAGTGTGCCTAAGTGTGATAGCGAAGATTATGCATTAACTAAGTTACCATAGTTGGTAAAAATAAGGTTAACACTAGAAGGACAAGTAACAAGTGGACCACATGACCATATTTAGGCATGGAAATTGGGTTGTACTTGTAAATGTAAGCCTCTTAGGTATGGTTAGTGTAGTCATAGGTATTCAAGATAGGAAGTGATCCTGAGAAGACATAATTGGTTGGTTGTGCACAAAAGCTAGCACAAGTTCAAATTTGTTCAAGATGGTAATTTAGTTGGTGTGGTCAAAAAGGACCAAAGCAAGGTCATCACAAAACTTATGTTAGTTGGGCTAAAATGGCCAATTTTGAGGTTTGATGTGGTTGGTTGCTTGGTAGAGTAGGTAAACTCTAGTGGTAGGTAGTTGGATTAGTTTTATGTTAAGAATTTATTTGAAAAGTTATGGGTGGGAGGGAAAAACCCTAAATTTTCTAATCATCGATGGTCAAGGTTGACCGTTGATGGCCACCCTAACTATCAGTGGTCATACATCAACCTTAAAAAGGTAAAGACAAAAAGGCCACCATGGGTTTTATTCTTTCATTATGAATTTTTGACCCTCGATGATTTATACTATAACTTAGGCAAGACAAATGGTTATGGTTGGATAGTTGAAGTAAGTGGTTAAGATATTAGGTGTTTATTTAGTTGACTAAGGGTGGATTGAGGATGCAGAGGGGTCAAGGAAGAGTGTAGGGTCAGATAGTGGTTCTGAGGGTAGCTCAATGATGGTGGTCAAGGAATGAGGTAGTTGTCATTAAATAAGTAGTTTAGATTCAAATTTGTAAATTAATGTGTATTTGAAATTATTTTTTGCTTATTTGGTTGTGGGCAGGTGTTGACCTAGGGCTAGGGTTTTGATAGTTTTTGTTTGATTTTGGAATTAAAACTTGTAGTTTTTATTTAAATTTGGAAGGGTAGGGTAAATAGGGGAGGGTAGAGTAGAGATTAGATAGAGGTGTAAGTGATTTTGTTATTTGTTTGGGTAAATTAGGGTGGTAGGGTTAGGATAGTGTCACCATTAGTAACACATAGTGACCATTGGTAGTCACTATTGATTGTCGATAGTCAATATGTGATCATCAAATGGTCAGGGTGTCAACCATTGGTGGTTGATAACCCAACCATTAGTAGTCAAAGGGTGATCGGTGATGGTTCCAAAAATAATTGTTAACAGTTAACCCTCAACCATCAGTGATTGATATGTGGTTAAAGCTTTTATAGAGAGATAAAATAAGGTAAGAGTGAAGAAATGATTTTCTTGGTAAGTGTGATTAGGTAAGTAATGGGTAGATTAGGTGAATAGGTATAGGGTAGTAGTGAAGGTTATAGGTGAAGGCTGTAGTTAGTGGAGTGTAGATTAAAGGTTAAAGTTGAGATTTTGGTTGAATAATTTAGGTAGTGGTTGAGGGTAGTAGTTAATAGTTTAGGGTCATAAGGTAAGGTGAGTGATGTAGATAAGATCAGTAAAATAGTTTAATTTTAAGGCATTTCTTGTGTCTAGGTCAGATGAGGTGTTGTTATTATTATTAAGGTGAGTAGGTTAAACTAGGAGGTAGGGGTAAATGGTAAAATTTATAGGCAAAGTATGTTAGATTAGACAAACTAAGGCACTAGTTTTGAACCTTGTAGGCATGAGAGTAGATACAGATGAGAGATGCAAACTAGGACCACATGATTGAGGTGGACTTAGTTGGCATAAGGTACTATCAACACATACCTCAAGATACATCAATGTTAGTGGCACTCATCGAGATATGGGACCCTACCACTAACACATTCTTGCTTTTGACAGGTGAGATCACCATTTTTCCTGAGGATATCCATAGGATCATGTAGCTACCCATACGAGGTAAGCCAATCTACAATATTAATAGTGATGAGTGGGATGTGAGGATGGAGCTCTTGTACAAAGAGGACCATGAGTATGTGAGGTGGCACTCATGGGGTTTCCACTACACACCATTGTATTAGAGGGATATGGATGCAAGGTGGCTATTTACTTTGATGATAATAGCATTCATGTGTTATGCATTACCAAATTCCAGCAGTGGGAGGTTACCATACTTACTACTGGGGGTGATCAATGAGATGTGGTTAGGTAGCATAATGTTTGCATGGGATCCTATGTTATTAGTTCAAATTTACTAAGAGATTTGGGGATTCTACACCCATAAGAGATACTGGATTAGTTTTAACTTTATTCTCCATTGTTGGGCATATGAATACATTCAGGGTATTGAGATGTATGGGGCTATCATGGGATGGTTTTTATCATATGGGTTTCAGGATTGGATATATGAGGTGGAAAGGTGATTACTCCCTCTTAGGACTAGGAAGAGGGTCACACGATATAGACTGGTACATGGACTAACTAGATGCCTTGGTCATGGGAGATGTTATATGGATACCATATGTCAATTTTTTGAGATGGGCACATTATGCAAGACATACTCTATCACTTTAGAGATACATATCAATCTATGATAGGTGAAATCATAAGATAGAGCTCATTCCATTTAATAGGATACAAATATATTTTAACCTCATGTAGGATATACCTAAGGTGTTCTCAAGGTTTAGGAGGGAGGATATAGAGTTTCCACTACCTGATCCATAGCTAGTTCATAATTTCATTGATCAATATTTTTTACCAATGAGGATTGATGTGGATGATGTAAGTGTTAGAGATTCCTATCCTACATGGTACCAAGCACAATATGATGTAACTAATTTTGGAGATAATGATGGTGGTCAGTAAGATATAGATATTGACTCAGAAGGGGGTGGTCAGTAAGTGGGAGTTGGTGGTGCAGATATACAGGAAATGATCATTTAGAAGGACCAAGCATGAGAGGATATAGTAGAAGCATAGGCATCCTTGGAATTAGCACAAGCATCTTTAGTAGAAACACAAAGTTAGGTGGTCATTCTTATAAGAGAGAGGGATCAAGATAGAGCTCAACTAGCCATGGTTATGTAGGAGAGAGATTATCTCTGGTAGGCAAGAGGAGTACTAATAGCTATGAGACCACCAAGGACTATCTCAATAGCAATATATGTAGTGATAATGGAGGAGCTTCGGTACTATGAGACCTTATTTTTTATATGCCTACCAGATGAGCCCTGATGGGGTGAGTACAGAGTTGGGATTACTAGAGGTTATAACACTGCGACACCAAGTCAATAGGCCACTTCTATAGGAGGAAAGGTAGGTGCAAGAAGGAAGGATCCAAGAGGTAGTGGTGTTCTAAGGGCTTAGATTTATTATGAGACATTTGTATTTTTGATGTATCATATGATTTTGATACTGGCTTGTGAGCTGATATAGTAAGGTGTATATATATTTTTTAGGATATGTACTTATTTATATATATGATCATCATGTTGATTATGAGCTCATGATATATAGATATGATCATTTTATATGGTTTGTGGTTCATTATTATGATGTTCATGTTTCATTTGTATGATTTGATATGATGGTTGATGTGGCCTCACTTAACTAGGCATGTGATGTGATGGCTACTTAACTTATGCACATGACATTGTTTGATATTTAATGGATGTTGTTTATAATATGATGATGTTTATGCTTTTTTAGACATTACTATGATGTTATGTGATAGTTTTTATGGTTATGGTTATGGTTTATGGATCATAGTTATATGGATGTGATAAATGATAGGATGATGATGATGTTTATGGTATGATTGTGTGATGATGATGTTTGTGGATTCGATAATTTCATGATGATTATATTTATTGTTCTTGGTTTATGATGATTTTAATTTATGACATGATGAAATATATTCATGATATGGTTACATGATGATGATGTTTATTATTGGATGTTATGATGACAATGATGATTATGGTCATGCTGAAATTTAATGAGTATGTGCTTCCTCATTTAGACATATGGTGGAGATGTGTGAATGACTCATTTATTTTTGATGTATGATTAAATTATGGTAGATATGATAGATGGTTTAGTTGATGTGATTTATCACTAGATGATGTTTGTTTTAGGATATGTTTAGTTCATTAAAATGTTCTTATGGTTCAAAACATTTAAATGAATAAGGTAAAAACACATGGTTAAATGCATTTATTTTGATGAAGGTGTTGTAATCTTAAAAACACATAGAGTAGGTTGGATAATGAAACTAAATGTGAGAAAATAAAGAGAAGATAATCAAAAGAAAAATGTCTTAATTAATGTATCAAATAGTATGCAAGAATAAGAAAAAGGCACGATGCTTCTTCTTTGGCAAGGACTAAAACAAACTAAAGTTGGATCAACTTATGAACATAAACCCTTCGAATGATTTGCATTGGCATTCATTAGTTGGTTAAAAAGGTGTCTTGATCACATAATTTTAATTAAGATCAAAATCCCTTGCTTATAGAGTTTATAAAGGGTAGGGGATGAAAATGGAATCTTCTTGGGAGACTAGTTGGCCTCTTCTGTAGCTCACCAAAGAGCCAGTATAAACAAGTCCATGTCATAAAAGGTCTAGATTGATCAATACAGGATGTATACTTATGAAAGCCAATTGTGGATTCCAAAATTAAGTGTGTATTTTTTGATTTTTGATACAGGTATTTTTTTATTTTATTATTACTTGGAGGGATGGGGAAAATTGATCAATACAAAAAGCTTCCAAGAAATTACTATGCTTTGACCAATTCTTTACTCAGCCATCCTTCAATGGAGTGGTCTAAGTTTGTGAGATTTGTTTAAGGATTTTGATAGCTATCCTTCAAGGGATAATCCTACCTTATATTGAGTAATTTTGGTATGTTTTTGGTAGCTATCCTTTGAGGGAGCAGTTTTTGGATGTTAGAGAGTGACCCATATGATTTATTGATTTTTTATTTTGATGTCATGAACTTGCTTATATAGGCTTAAAGGTTCACATTTTATGAATACAAAACTAAATCACAATAAGATTGATGAGGTGTAAAATGGGTTTAAGTGACAATGACCATGGAAATCTATCCATAAAAGGGGTGGAAAGTACTATGAGAATCATGCCATGGGTAGATCCATAGTACCCATGTTCATGATTAGGTGAAGATTGTAATGGATAATCAAATGATTCAGTTGTAATAAATTATACTTAAAAGGAAAGGAATGTGGGTGAAAACAAGGGATGAGATTAAGTTAGATAAAAAGTGAGTTTGAACTATTTTAACAAAAGAAAGGACATAAATGCAAAGCATTGAGGGGTTTAAGTTTTGGGTTCCCTTCAAGAGAGGATAACTAGTAAACCCCTAATCCATACTTGTGCATTATGATATAATTGAAAGAAAACTTTCCCAACTTGATTTTCTCCATATCGGTGACATGTATATTTTCCTTGAGGATGAGGTCTCTGATATTGAATTCTCATACTTTAAGGTGTGTGTTATAAGGACACTTGATAGACACAAAGATGAGTGAGTTTTACTAAATGATTCTCATCAAGTATCTCAAGTTAGGATAAACATTCTTGATGATAATCACTCTTAGAAATGAGATCTTACAGGGATATGTGAATAGAGGGAATTTGGACTTTGAGAGGCAAGATAGCCTTGGCTCCAAAAACTAGAGAGAAAGGGGTAGTACTTGTAGGGGTCCAAATGCTATTATGATAAGCCCATAAGGAAAAAGGGATGTGTAAATGCCAATCTAAAATAGATGCATTAACCATTTTAGTTAGCATGTCATTGAGAGTTTTGTTAGAGGCTTCCACTTATCTATTAACTTATGAATGATAGGGCGATGATAAACTTAACTTGATATCAAATGCATCACAAAGACCTTAGACTTGTTTATTTTTGAAAGATTTATCATTGTCGATGATAATTTTATGAGGAACACTAAAAAAATAGCTAATATGATGGTCGATAAAGTCAACAATCTTTTTAGCTTTGATTGAGACAAGAAGAATAGCCTCTACCCATTTAATAAAAAATTTGATCATAGCGATGATAGAATGATGTCACTATGAAGAATGAGGGTTAATTTCACCAGTAAGATCTAGACCCCATTGTGATCAGGGCCAAAAATCTTTGGATACTCAAATATTATGGCTAGATGCATGATGTAAATTAGCATGTTATTGACATTTGACACATATTTTCATATAATCACAACAATCTTCTTTAAGGGTGGGTCAATAATAGCCAAGATAAGGGATGGGTTTAGTGATGGCTAGACCACTATAGTGTCCCCCGAAAATCTTATCTTGTATTTCCCTAATAGCATGAGAGGCTTTGTGACTACATAGGAAATGAAAGAGGAGACCATCAAAGCTATGTTTATAAAGAATTCCCCTCAATATGGTATAATGTGAGGTACTCTGGATAAATGCTCTTCGAGCATTCTTAGAAAGGTTGGAAGCGAAGATGGCAAGGTTGAGGTAGTCAAAGGTCTACTGGTACCAAAAGTCAAATTAGGTTTCCTCCATATTGAAGATAGTAGGAGAGTTTGATTTGACATAAGAGGGATAGATAATTATATGGATAATGACATATAGATTAGAATTAGAGGGTGTAAATAGGATTTGGGATGTGAGAGAAGCCATTGTATCAACAAACTTATTCATAGATTAGGGAGTGGTTTGGATATGATAGTGTTTAAATGATGCTAAGAGTACAACAGCTAATTATTTGTACTATTAGAAAACATCATTTCTTACATTGATAAGAGCCATTGATTTGATTGACCATGAGTTTAGAGTCACCAAAAATGTTAATTATTTTGACTCCCAAGGCTAGCATAGTTTGGAGGCCTACTACTAGGGCTTTGTACTCAACCATATTATTAGTACATTCAAAATATAACTTAAAGGATAAAGGAAGAGGTTCATCATGAAGGGGGATAAAGATGATGTTAGCTCCCCCACCATATTGACACTTTTATCCATCAAATAACATGGTCACTTGATAGGTGAAGTCTACTTGAGAGAGGGTTGTGATGGACTCATTTAGAAACTAAAGAAGATGGGGTCAATTGTCTGCTAATGGTGCTTCGGCCAATTGGTTTGCAATGCCTTTCCCTTTAATTAACTTTTGCTAAAAGAAATCAAGGTCAAACTTAGCCAAAATCATGAGCCACTTGGCCATACATTGGTTTTGGTATGGCATGGATTGCATATACTTGAGTGAATCAGTAATTGTTATGACATAGGTCTTGTGGTTGAGAAGGTAAAGGTGAAGTTTGGTGGCCACAAAGACCAAGGCAAGGCAAATTTTCTTAGTATGGGTGTACCAAGTCTCATAATTTACAATCATATGGATAAAGTAGGAGATAACTTTCTCTTTATGTTGTTCATCTCGATTAGCCAATATTGCCCATAAGGAGTGATTGGTGGCAAAAATATAAAGGTAAAAAGGTTGATTTTCCTTGGTAAAAATGAAGATGGGTGGATACAGAAGGTACTATTTAAGTAAGTCAAAGGCCTTCTAATAGTCATTATTCCATTTAAAAGATACCTCCTTCTTCAGAAGGTGGTGGAAAGGTTAGCATCAATCTAAAAGCTGAGAGATAAAGTGATGAATGGATTGGAACTTGCCTCGTAAAGTAGTGAGTTTCTTGAGGTGGTTAGGAGGCATGTCAAGGATTGCTTTGATTTTGGTAGGAACAACTTTGATTCCTTGAAGGGAGATGATAAATCCAAGGAGCTTTCCTGAAAAGACCTTGAAGATACAGTTCTTAGGATTAAGGTGAACATGGTAATGGATGAGTCATTCAAAGATAATCTTAATAATGACCAAATTATCTTTATAACATTTGGATTTCCCAATAAGGTCATCAACATAGTCTTCGACAATTTTGTGAATAAGGTCATGGAATATGTATGTCATATCACATTGGTAAGTTACACCAATGTTATTCAATCCAAAAGGCATGACCTTATAGCAAAAAGTCCATTATGGGGTGATAAAGGTGGTTTTGTGTTGATCTTTAGGGCCAATTAAGATCTAATTGTAAATCAATAATCCATCTATAAGAGATAACATTTCATGGCTAGTTGTATGATCAAAAAGTTGGTCAATGCTTGGAAAATGAAATTCATCCTAAGGGAAAGCAAGGTTAATGTCATGAAAGTCCACACAAATGTGTAGTACTCTTATGGTTTTGGTGATAGGTATGACATTTGAGACCCATTGGGGATAATCAATGGGTTGAATGAAATTGATGGATAAGAAATTTTGAATCTCTTCCTTGATGAGAAGTGTTATGCAAGGGTGCATTCATTAAATTTTCTACCTAATTGGCTTTGCATCATGATTAGTGGCTATGTTGTGGGTAAAAATAGAGGGGTTGATTCCTGGCATGTCTGTAAGACCAAAAAAATACTATGTTATGATCTTGCAGGAAGGAGGGGAAGTCCTAAAGTTCCTTAGAATTTAGCAATTGGCCAATTTTGATAATGCATGATTTATTTTAATTTCCCAAGTTGATATCCATGGTGGATTCATTTAATATGGTTGAAGTCTCAGGAGGGAGAGATTGTGGATAGAGGAATCTTCTACACCAAGATAGGTGAGAATGGAGTCATCATCCCTGACATTGAATGGTATTAATGTTAGGAGAGTCATTTCCTACCATCTTAGGATGAGTCAGAGGAATGGTTATGGTCCCCACATCCTTTTGATAAGTTAGGGGTCTGGGGTTGATCATGTTGATGAAAAAAAGTTAGGGGGAATGATGTCAAAATCTTCAATTGTCGATGGTGGAATGGAAGGTGAAGATGGGATTTCTTCATCAATGATGGTAATGGGAAGTGGTTTGGTTTGCTATTTAGGTGGCATGAAATTAAGGCCATGATTTTTGTGAAGTTTTTGGGTCTTGATTGGAAGCAACTTGTGTGGCCCGTGCTCATATCATCCTAGACCAAATCCCTTCCAAGCACACCTATAAAGATATGTCTTGGAAAATTTGGTTTATCTAGATGGGAGAAACTAGATGTGAATGGTTGAGGTGAGAAAGAGATGGCAGAAGTGTTAATGGCTTTATCAAGTCCCCCATAGGTGAAATTGGTTTGGCAAGTTGAGGGCTTGAAATGAATAACGTCTCTAATATTGGGGTCATAACTAGGTTGTTGGTCAAGATTCCCATACTCTTGAGGAGTAGGGAATGTGTTTAGTGTCAAGAGGTGATACTCCCCCAATGAAAGATGCTGGAAGGTTGATTCTAAAGGGTCTATTGTTTGGATTTGGGTGGAAGGAACAGATGATTTGGTGGAGGTTTCAATGGTAGAAGGATATGGGGCTTTGTCTTTTAATGATGAAGGCTTGTTAGATGGAGGAAGGAGAATGTCATTGGGTTGGTACATCATGTTACATGATGTAAAAGGACTTGGGTCAGCTTGTATGGTAACAACTTGGCCTTTGTGTTCAAATTTGATGCATCAATGTATGGTATATAGTACATAACCCATGGAGAAAATCCAAGGGTGTCCCAAAAAAATATTGTACTGGAAATCACCTTATACTATGTAGAAGAGTCCAAGAAGTGTGCAAGGTCCTAGGAAAATGTGAAGGACAATGATTCCTAAAGTCATGGCCATAGTATCATTGAATGATCAAAGCATTGTTGAGGTATTTGACATAGTTTTCTTGGGTAATTTGAGTTGTTTGTATGCATGGGAGGAGATAATTTTGATGCTAGCTCCCCCATCAATCATAACCCTCTTGATGTGGGTTTGGTTGATATATGTGGTAATGAATAAGGGAGGATCTGGATCATTTGGATAAATGGAGGGTATTTTAAAATCTTTGAAGGTAACAAAGCTGGAAAGTTGAAGGGATCCATTAAAATTTGCTAGAGGTTGTGGGACTTTTGGTTAGACCTCTATGGATTGCAAACCTTCTATCATCACATGGTAGTGATGGGGTGAGGTATTGATCAGTTCATACAAACTCATCTTCACTAGTGTTTGGTGAATTTGTTACAAAACTAATCCTTGGATTGATTAAGATAGGTTAGATTAAGAGGGTCCTAATATGGATGTTTTGGGTTTGGATGAAGGTAAAGGTATTTGGTGTTGGTTGGGTGGTGAAAGAGGGATATGTCCATAGAATTGACACATTTTTTTCCCCTTATCTTTTAGTTGAGCCGATGATCATGTGACCACATGGATGGTATGGATTTGGGGAGGAGTTAGGCTAGAAAATTGCTTTGGTTTCTTTTCACTTTGAAGTGAGAGTTGAAGAGTAAGTAAATGTTGGTTAATTACTCTTGGTTCTTGGATCAGTGTTGGGCTCATAGGAGGCTCATCTAACAATAAGTCAGCCTCATGATATAGCCAATGGGCTAATAATTAAAGAGCTTTATAGTTCTCAGTATCATGCCTAGGTGTCCTATGGTATGAGCATACTAATTTATCATTATACCAAGATGGTTTAGGGTTATGTGGGTCAAATGGTCTGATAGGTGGTAAGGTTAAGTAATATTCTTTCAATAACCTCTGTATGATGGTTGAGTAAGACTTGGGCAAAGGTGGAAAAGGCATGGAGGTCTTAAGTTTGGTAATTGAGGTGGGATCCCTTTTAGGAATGGGTTTGATGGTCAGAGATTTAGGTGAAGGATCATTCTTGGTGGATGGTTTTGTTGTGGATTTATTGAAGGCAAAAGGTGTTGGGTTGGATGCCAGAGAAGTATGTGGTTTGGTAATATAAGGTTTGGTGAAAATAGGTTAGGATGGATCCCAAAATATAAGGCAAAGTGGAAAGGGAAGGCAAAGTTTTGGTTTTTGGAATCTTGGGCATTTTTGCCTTCTTTTCTGGATTGGTTTGGGGTTTCTTTGATAGGTTTGGTGAAGTTAATTCCAATTTCAATGAGGGGTGAGTAAGGTCATGAATAGGGAATATGCCAAGTTTTTTGGTAGGCTTTGTTAGAATGGTATATTTTAGGTAGAGTCAGTTCAGATGGTTTAGGTATGGTTTGGTTAGTAGAGGTTTCTAATAGCTTAGTTATGGTGAAACTAGGTTTGATAGTGGAAATGGAAGGTTGAGATGATAGTGATGTGGTTGGAGGTTGATTATTTTGGTAAGGAAGCCCGAGATGGTGCCAAAATATGGCATGATAAGTGTTGGGTTGAGATAAGTATTCTAAGTTTTGAACTAGTCTAGAGAAGGGATTATAGATGGGTTTGATTCCTTTGATACTAAGCTCAAAGGTCAAACCCATGGGTGGAGAGAAATAAGTGGTTACCTTATCCTTTTCCTCAATCAAAGGCTCCAAGGTTCAGGAAGATAAGTCTCCTATGGGAGAGGTATGTAGATTGATCTCTTCTTTAGGGATCTTTTCTAAAGGAAGAGTGGATTGTTGTATGATGAAGGAGAAGGATATGGTGGTAATGGTTGCCTATTTTGGTATGTCTTTAAAAATATAGGTGGGTGAATCCACTACCTTGATAAGTGGAGAAAGGGGGAAAGTCACTTCCTTAGGCTCATTTTATAAAGGAATGGAGAGTGGCCCCTCTCCCTCAATAAGTGGAGGGGTAGGAAAGGTGGTTTCATCAATGGATTCCTTAATAATGAGTTGAATAAGAAATATGTTAATAGTGTGGACTTCATGGTTGTGAAAAGGTCTTGCTCTATTAGTTTCATTGTTTGTATAAGGGGCATGGTTGGGAAATGGATAACTAAATATGTCAAGTGATTAATTTGGGGGTGTGTTAGGGTTATCCAAAACAAGTTACCCCTTATCGATGAGATTTTAGGTGACATTATAGAAGGTATTGTACCTACTAATGTCATCTCTAATGACATATTGGAAGGTGCACAATTCATTCTCTTTATACCAACCAGGTACAGGATGGGAGGAATCAAATTGTTGTGGGGGCTTCATCGGTGGCAGTTGTATGATATTCACTTTCAAAAACTTTTCTAAGACCAAAGTATATGACTCCCCTAGTGGAGTAAATTATTTTTTGTTTTTTTAGTTTGGGTTTCTAATGTTTTGATTGGAGGAACTAGAGGAGTTGGATTGGTTAACAATGGGTGGAGGGGCAGTTTTAAGGACAACCACATTCATAGTTCCCTTATTTTTGGAGTTAGTTTTGGTTTGAGTGTTAGGTTTTGAGGAGGGAGTCTCATTTCATTTTAAGGTTGAATTCTTATTTATCAATTTTAACTTCCCCTCATCAATGAATATGATCACTAATTTCCATGCCATGGTGAAAGCCTTGTCAAAGGTCTTGAAGCTCTGAGCCCATAAAGTAGAGGAGATGTGTTTAGCACAAACCTGAGGAAAGAGTTCAATAAACTCAGGTTGGGGAAAAGAGAAATAAATTTGATTTATCAAGCTTTTCCAATGGGAAATGAATTTGGTTATAGACTCATCATCAAATTTTTGAATGGAGTAGAGATCGGTGATGTAAACTTTCTTAGACATGTTTATGGAAAAGTGATCTAAAAAAGTCTGAGCTAGTTGGGAAAAAGAAAAGAGGGAGTGATTTGTAATAACACTATACCAATATAGTTCCAAACATGACAAAGACATGGGAAAGGTGTGAATAAGGAGAGCGTCATCATAGGCAATCAAATAGAAAGAGTGTTTAAATGATCTCAGATGTTGTTGAGGGTCTTCCTTACTCTAAAATTTTGAAAATTTTAGAAGTTCCCATTGAGGAGGATAAGGTTGAATGGGGATAGATGGATGAATTGGTTCATTTCATATTTGTTCATCAGATAGGAGGTTATGGGCACCAAAAATAGATGACTCCAAAGTAGTCATTTTATCCATTAACATTTTGATGAGGTCCATTTGTGGTTATCCACCCACGTAGTTGTAAGGTATATTATGTTGGGTTTGGGTAGGTGCAACATATGGATAGTTGGTGGGGGTTGAGAAGCTACCAGTATATGGACATAGGTGTTAGGGATGATGCCACATATGAATACATAGAGATAGGTGGTTGGGTGGAAGGTAGAGGCACACACCTTTGTGGGTTAGGGATGTAACTCAAGTTTTGTGCAATGGGCATCTATTAAGGTATTGATGTATGTTGGGTTGGAGGTATGGTTGGGTTGGTAGTGAAGGGGCAGGTGGTAACTTTGGTATTGATGGGTGGATGGGTAAAAGGTATGGGGACCACCAAACTCTTGAATGGAGTGGAGGTAGGTATATTGGGAATAATAAGAATGATGGTGACTCTAGTAGAGGGTACTCCCATGATAAGTGGAGTATTAGTGCCTAAAGGTTGTTTGCTCCTATACTAGAAGGGTTGTTAGTTAGGGTAAGAGGTGTTTGGGTGTTGGTTAGTTGGTTGGGTTGATTTTGGATGGTGGTATCAATTGGATTATTTCTAGAAGATGATGCTTGGGGGACTAAAGGTTCGGTGGAGATGGTGGCAATAGAAGTGTATCCCATAAGGTGGGATGGCATGCCTTAGGGTAGGTCAATAGGAAGAACTAAATTAGGGGTATGGTGAGATATGGTGTTAAGGTAATGTTGAAGGGCTATGGGGTTGTTAGCTAGAAAGGTGGTGAAAAATACATCACCTTGGGCAATCATCTGAGGGATGGTAGGACTTCCAAAAGGATGGGTAGAACTCTTTATGTCTAAGATGGAATCCATGGATGAGGGAGAAGAGGAAGATGAATGATTAAGAGGTGGACCCTGATTTGCTTGGTTTTTTAGTTGTTGCCTAGTTAAAATGATGCAATTAAGGGAAAGAGGAAGATTCAAGCAATCTCACAAATCAAACAAAGAGAAGATAAAAAAAGTCAAGGAAAAACACACACACACACTAAAGCATGTTAAATCCTAAGGTTCTTTTGAGTATCTCTTGTGTCTTATGCCTTAATATTTAGGAATAGTGTAACTGAACTTGGCTTGTAGAATAGGGACTAGAAAAGAAGTCTATGGTTAGTTTCAAGTTGTGTTTAGGCTCTCAAAGGGATATGTGTTGGAAATTAGTATGTGACTTGATATTGGGGCCTACCCCATCACTTCACACACTATAGTGATATGTGCTCAACCAAGATATACCAATTGATAGAGATTATACTCAGCCAATGAACTGAGTTGTTTCTCCTCTTGGTAATGAAATCTAAATAGGATATCCAAGAAAGGTGACTATTAGGTGATGAAATACTAGTTGGGCCTTATGTTAATGTTTATATTCTTGATTAGGTGTAAGTGGTTTGGTCTTGTGTGTGTGATAAGAGTGAATATATGATTAATTCACTTGATTAATTAAGATATGTGAGCTAAGATAAACAAGCAAATGATGTATCTAGTCAATTTTTAAGCCCAAAATGAAATTTTGATCTCATTGTATGAGTAGAAAGATAACAAGAAGAAGCACCTAGATGTAACTATGAACCCAAGAAAAGACTCAAGGGTCCCACCAAGCATGCCAAAATGTTTCACATAAATTTTGCTTATTTTCTTAGAAGAAAGTTGTAGAACTTGAAAGAAAGGTGAGGTTAGTAGAACCTGGATTTGGTTTACGCTTCATGATCTAGAAGGTTGTAGATACTCTTCTTTGGCTTGGGAGGAATGACCTGAAGATAAGAAAGCACTAAAAAAATAGTTTATTAGTTAGATAGTAGGGTAGACTGCCTAACAAGCTAGATCCAAGAAGCATGAGCTTCTTTGGAGGCTATCAATCCACACTTTTAAATAATCAAGTTCTGCAAAGAAAGATAAATTTCTTGCAAGAATAATAGAAGATACTAAAATAAAATACAAAAAGTTCTTGAAATAAATGATTTTGACTAATTATAGTAATAAATGATTCAACACTAATACCAAATAAATTAGGTATGGTTCAAAAAATAGGGTGATGTTCTATGATCATGAAGAAATTCAAAAATTGGGATTTGGTTGGGGTTTGATAGGTGAAAATAGCTTGCTATTGGAATTATCACATAGTGACCATAGGCAGTTGGGTAAGACCATCAGTAGTTAGGGTGACCATCAATAGTTGGGTAACCATCGATGGTTATGGATAGAACATCAGTGGTCAAGGTGACCATTTACGATTACTGTGGGTTTTAATCTACTTCAAGAAGCTGGTTCATGAGGTTGTAGAATGGATTTTAGAATGTGGGATGGAAGATAAAATAGATAAACTAATTATTGAATCTAATAAAAGACAAATACTTATCTTTTTAGCCTAAATAATGTGGAGGTAGTTGGATGAAAAACTTATTGGAGTCTAGAGAAATTTTGGTAGAGTAACGATGTCATGGCTATGATTGATGAGCAATAGCACTTCGAATCTCTATCACACTTGCTGGAATATTTCCTAGATTTATTGGAAGAATACCTAAAAAATAAGTTTTAATATAAAAATATCTGATGATTATTGATTCTCTTTAATGATTATTGCCCTTGATTCTCCCCCCTTTTCACCTCCTCTCTTTTTATAGAAGGAAGGGAGAGGTGAAACAATAAGTTCAAATAAGATGTCAAGGGGTCATCTAATTTTAGTCTTAACATGTATAATTATGCGAGTGCATAAGAATAAAAAATCAAGGTGGAGTTGAGCTAGAGTTTAACTATTCAAGAAGTTAAAACTTGACCATCAGTGGTTGAGCCTAACCATCGATAGTTAGGATGACCATCGACAGTCGATAGGTTAAAGGTTAAGTTGGTCAAAGTCAGTTAGCTAGTCAGTTAGATTGAATTAGGTTTGGTGGTTAAGGTTTTTCAAGTGGTCATGAGGGGGTCCAAGGGTGGTCTAAGGGTTAGTTTGGCATCTAGAACCATTGTGTGTAGTTTTCTAGTGTTTATAGGACAACACAACTCAAAATAGTAACTCAATAACTTTAGACAAACTACTAGATCAAATTGGTCAACTCAGTTTAAAGTGTTATTCATTCTAAACATATTAGTAATTACTCTATCATATTTTAAATTAATTTTAATTCCTATCATTTTTCAAACTTGAAATTTTAGTATTATTTTTCTTAGTTTTTCAGTTCTATAAAACTATAGTTTTACAAAAAACTAAGTTGATCGACTAGACTTAGTTATATATCTAATTTTTGTCCAAGAAAATAAGGAAATTAGATCTACTACATTCCCTTTATACTATCTTTCAATAGTCTGAGTTGACCAACTTGACTCTATTTTGTGTTGTTTGTACAACTTAGTCGACCAGCTTGACTTTGTTATGTTTATTTTTCTCTTAGTTCAAGCAAAGAGAATTAACCTACATGGATATTAATTAAACTCACTTTAATTTTTAGATGACTACCTATTTATTTACATTCCAAAAACTATAAAATATTTTTTTAAATGTTGATTTTTACCTTTATTTTTCACTTTGTTTGGTTTTATCTACAAACTATGTACCAATAGTTTTCAAACTACTTAGCTACTATCATGAAGGGTTACTCAATACTATGTTTACTATCCTTGTCTATTGTTTACAAATATCATGGCATGATGGGCTTGTTCCAATACTCATAGTCATATTACAGATCTAAACATGGTCCTTATTTTCTGCCTCCCTCACAGTATTTTGAAAATGCTTAAGATTTCCCTTTTTATTGAACCTTAAGAATCCAGCCATCCATTTATTTATGTGGTGCATCGGTTACCAATTAATATCAATAATTACCTTCCATCTTACCCTTGAGACCATTTTTAATGGACTATGGCCATGATAATTACTCCATATTCATTGCTATAAAACATTGAGCTGACACTATCCAACAGACAAGCAAGTATCTTTGGGAGCCTACCCTTTCAATCAAAACCTTTAGTAAAACTTATTTCTCTTATTTTTTGATAAATTAGTTAGTTATATTATAAAAATCACTATTACTACTTCTTTTTTTCTATTCTATGTTGTATTGCAAACTTGTATTAACTAGCATTGATACAAGGTTTGTGTTGTGTGTTGTAACTAGATCGACCAACTCAACCTAGTTTTCTGTGTGTTTAGTTATATTTTTTGTAACTCAAGACTAAATCATCCAGGTTTAGACTTAGTATTTTATAGGATATTCTATTTTTCTTTCTATAAAACACAATCAATTATTTTGACCCAATCTTTTACAGGTTGTTCTATTTATCTTCCTACAGAACTACATCGACCAATTCAACCCAATATTTTACAGGTTATTCTATTTATATTCTACAAAACTACGTTGATCTTCTTGACCTAGGATTTTATAGGATATTATATTTATCTTCTATAGAACTACATTGACATGCTTGACCCAGTCTTTTATAGGTCATTTTGTTTATCTTCCTATAAAACCAAGTTAACCTAGTCAACCTAGTATAATACATATTATTTAGTTTCTTAAAAAGTATTTAACTCAGTTCCTTCATCATGAAACATATATTTAATGATGCTACATAGTAAAATCAAATGAATATTATGAGTTTCACTAATCCTAATAAATTTCAAAAAAACACATTTTGTGATAACTAACCTAGATCAAAGCAATATCAATGCTACCACTCAAACTACTAACTTGGGACTCATCCCTATTCCATGACATTTAACCCCTTATTCATGTAAATAGTATAATATGAAATTGATCTTGAATACATGATTGAAATGATTCTTTTCATAAATGAAAATCCTCAACATAGAGGTAAGGATCCTATAGTAATTTATAACCTTATGATGGGACCTCATATTGGAGAACCCCATTCACCTTCACCTAATTTTTACATAGGGTTTGGAAAAAATAATTTAATGATTTTGTCCATGCCTTTACCTTCTATCATGTTTCTTTTTAACACTATGATGTCATCCTCCATGTCTTCTTTCACCTCCATGCAAAGTATTTCTAAAAACATGGCAGGTGTGACCTTTAGTGGGTCTCCTCAAGACACCCACACTAATACCCAATTTCATATAACTCATAATACAAGTGATTCCCATGCAAATATTTTATCTCATCCTCTTATCACTTCTCAAACTCTTAATACTTCACATAATACTAATGCATCTAATATTGCTTCTACTACAAAAAATAGTATTCAAACTAATTAATTATTATTATAAACTCTTAACCAAATGGCTAATTTTCAAACTAATAATTCAAATTCAAAACCAATTATTGCATATCCAAAACCAACCTCAATCAACTCAATGGGGAATGCAAAATCCTAATGCCCCTCGACCCCCATCTCCCCTCCCCCCGCCACCTCCCCTTAGAGATGCACATGGTAACCTTATACCACAACCACCACTTATTAACAAAATTATTAAACACTTAAAAAATGAACCTCTTGTTCCTCAAATTTTAAACGTTGACATAAGGGGAATAATTCCTACTATTACTTATAATGGATCCATAGATCCAACTTTACATTTGAAAACCTTAAAAAATCTATATAAAGATTGGGTTGAACTTAATACCTTTAATTTCAGTAGACTCTTAGCTAAAACCTTTCCAGGTGATGTTTTATATTGTTATAAAAAACTTAAAATTCATTACATCACTATTTTGGAAGAATAATTAAATAATTTGGTCAAATAATTCCAAATTAGTGAACTTCTAGAAAATAACCTAGCTCACTTTATGAACTTTAAACAATTAGAATTCAAAATGGCACAAGTATTTATTAAATGATGGAAATCCTTGTCTAACAAAATCAAGCATAATATGTTGTTTGAAATCCTCTTCCACTTATTCACTAATTCTCTTTACCCTAAACTACAATATCATGTTAGGATCATTTCCCCAAAATCTTTGGAAGAAGACCTCGACCAAGTTTACATCAAGATTTCCTTATTTGCCAATTTGAACCTTCACACCCTTCCATAGTAAATCGAATTCTTATGAAAAATAAGAATAGACATGCAAAAAATAATGATGTTATGGATACTTATGAATCTATACACACCATCCAAACCATTACTCCAATTAACACCATGGAGCATAATCCTTCTATACTAAATAATAATCCTCATCCTAGTTCCACATTTTCTCAAGGAAATAATATGGATGTACACAAACATCTTCCCTTGGTATAAATTCAAAACCATATTCCACAACCTTCCCCATGAGATCTTAAACCTACATGCCCTACCAAACATTGGTACGATCCTCACAAATTTTGTTGGTTTCATGCAAGTTGGGGCCATTCTCATGAAAATTGTCACCAGTTATGAAACTTTGTTATTGATTATCTCCTCGAACCTATATTTGAACATGAATTTCTCCATAAATAAAAAAAATCTTAAAATATAGGAGCTAAAGCTCATGAAACTAAAACCAAGAATGAATCTTTAAATCAAGCCAATGTTAACTTACTTATTTACAAGGATCCTCTTCCTAACCATCAATATAAATCTAATCAACCTCCTACTACTAACAATTTTGAAATAACTTTGGATCATAACATCAACGATAAAAATGTTGTCAACATGAATAACATTAGGAGAGTAGTTTATTATATTGATTAATATCCAACCTCTAACTATAACAATTTTCCAATATTCTACATTGTTCAAGGCTCTTACCCATCCCATCTCACAAAATTAGAGCATGTGAAACCAAAAAACACACAAGTAACAACACCAATTGACAATACTTATCATACCATTGACATAAGCTCTACTCCCCCTACAACTAATACACCTCAAATGGATACCTCACAAACATTAACTAGTATTTATGCTACTCAACCACAAGAAATTATTGAAGATTCAACCACATTGCCTAAAATGGCACAAGTGATTACAAATAATAAACCTATATTAACCAAACCTAAACTAAACATACCTTATCAACATAAATTTAAATGTAATTTCAACCCACCTTTAAAGGATTTACTACAATACTATGCACCTCTATCTAATTATACTCGAGCATATGATGATTAATGGGATCCCATAATAGAACTATCACATCTCCGATCTCAAGTTCCTTTCTTAGAGCTTACGCGAATTTCTCCTCAACATAGAAATAAATTAATGTAATTATTATTTGAAGTAATCATCCCTAGACCTCCACGTATGGGGAAAGAAGCTACTTTATCAAGATATGAAGAGATCATCCTCCAACAGTGTGAAGAAATCTCTATCCATGTTCACAAAACAGTGGACACTTTTCTTTTACTTAAATTTCCTATCTCTTTCATGATTATTGATGAGATACTACTTCATGTAGATGATCCACCATTGTTTATTAGTATACAAATAGGATATATTCAAGTCAAATGTGCTTTAATTTATGAAAGATCATGCACTTATGTTACTTCCCTTAATTTAATTAAAGCACTTGGATATTCTAAATGCAATCTTAAATCCATGTAAAGTACATGTCAAGGATATGATCAAAGATAAATGCCTCCATTAGGTTGTGTTTGGTTTCCTTTTACAATTCCTCTAATCATAATGTGTATGAAAGTCATGATATTTAACTTTTCACTCTCTTAAAATATCTTACTTGATCAACCTTGGACACATCACATAAGAGAAGTTACCTCATCAGCATGCCAATGTGTTAAATTCTCCTATAATAGTTCTATATGCAAGATTCAAGGAGATACAAACCCTTGGAATTTTTAACAATTCCAAGAAATAGGTGTTTTTAAAATACCCACCCTTGAACCTTTACCTAGCATCCCATTTCATGAATCATAATGTTTTCATTATCCCATCAACTCTACTAGAGGTTACAATGGTTATTCTAAATTAATAGGAAACATACCACCTAATATTTTAGATTCAAATGATGATGAACCTGATGAGATAAGTTTATAAATAAAATTTTTAGATCTCTCTCCTAACACAATCAATAAATTACCTCCTTTAAAACCCCAATCTCATCAAAAACCATGTGATTAAATTTTGGTTACATTATAAAAAATTAAGAATTTTATTCACCATGCTTCTTTGATTAATAAATTCATTGATGCATGTACTATTGACCTTTATACTTTGAATTATGATGATAGATATTCTATATATGATCCATTTTTAGCTAGCTTTACTCAATATAAATATGCAGACATACTTAGATATCATTATTTTTTACATCATTCTCTTAGTTTTATTCTTATAGTTCATTCTCTTACTATAGTACCTGCTATTAATTTTTTATCTAATGTTCATAGGTCTGAGATGGAGCACATACATTACACCTCTAGTCACTATTGATCCTCTTTGTAGTACTATCATTGACTATGACATGATGGGACCTTACCAATTTTATATATTTCATAATCCTTATAGCTTACTTCATCCAAAAATGTTAGCTACACTACTTTTACCCATCATGAGTTCAACCATTCATGTGGTTCAACCTAGTGTTGATCTAATTCTGAGTTCCCTTATTGGTGATGTCATACTACATTTGCCTAAGTTTGATTCTTTACCAACATGATGGGTAGATAAGCCTTATTCTGAGATCCATAGAGTTGTTGGTCATTAGGCTAAGGATTGTAGTGCACACTAGTAATAGTAGCCACCTTCTTTTACCACCATAATTAACTGTCCTTTACCATCTGCTAATAGACATACTTATTACTATCATGGTATATGTAACCATTCTTATGCTCACTACCACTTGAGCTAGGTAATACATTGATACACTTCATCTAGATATAGAAAAACCAAAATATAAGAGTTTACCACCTCCTAAGGTACTTATAGACTATATTCCTCAATATGGGGAGGTTTATTGTCTTTGGCATTAGTGCACTGCACATCATACTAATAGATGATGAGTGCTTCAATAGCATTTTTAGGATTTTCCATGGCCTACATTGGCTTAACCTCATGTTATAGGTCATTCATGGGTAAATACTTCTCCTTTTCTTTAGCCAAAACCTTTACATAGATCTAAAAATACCATTCACACTTTGACACCTTTTCCTTGCATTGAGTAACCCACACAAGATGTACCTCAGGAACATCATATTGATTCTATCATACCTACCTTCTCAATAGAGATGATATGACAAGAAGTCTTCTCATGACATTTAGTAAAGATTGATGAGACTCTAATTAAATTCAAAATTAAATTACATAAGGATATGTCAGATATTATGGATGACATTTGTGGCAAGATTTATCAATATTTGTGAGCACATCATGGTGTTCTATCACATTATTTTATGATTTAGATTTGATTTATGAGTATATATATGGGTATTTTGCTTATTCATTATGCCTCATAGATTATTTTCTCTTCTTATTCACATTATTTGATTTAAAATGAATGTATCATTCTTTAATCTTATTGTTTAATTTCCTTTTTCATGGCTTAATTTTTCTTCAAAAACTTTGATTTATGATTTATCTTTTAAAAACAAAATCAAGATAGTTATTATCATGATTTGGTTCTTAAAAACCACAACCCTTCCTTATCCTATGTTTACCATATGATCTGTTAAGGGGTATACCTCTCATTTTATCACTACATACATAGATCTCTTTTGATCTCCATATATTCCTCATTATTCCCTTTTTCATACTAAGTAAACATAAGGTTAAAAATTTAGATCACATGTTGGTTTTTAGGCAAGCCTAATTGTTTAACAATACATGTCAATATCTCTAGGTATTTTGTCTCCTATAACCAAATCCTATAGGTCATTTATGTTGCCATTTTTATCGCTCATGATTGGGTATTCCAAATCCATATGGAGGAGGAATCAAAAAAGCCATAAAAACTTAAAATCCAAATCATTTTAAAACAAGACAATGATCAAAAGGCAAAAATAAACATTCAAAAGTCAAAATCATACTAAATGACATGATTCATGTCTAAGCACATGTCCTATTTATAATTGAATCTCAAACTCCACAAATGGATTCACAATATAGCCAAGGCTCATTGGGGTGTGGTAGGCTAGTAATATGAAGTAAGAGATTTCAAAATTATATAGTGTTACCTACTTTATAATGTAATTACCAGATCTTCTCACTAAATTGATAATTCTATAAGGGGTCTTAAGGAATGGGGAACATGATGTGGGAAGGTAAGTCCATTATATTTTTATTGTATAATTAACCTTCATGATTTGATCCTAATACTAAACTTATTTGCTCATAAATTTTTGAACTGATTGTGAACAAATACTTTTTGCAATTGACATCCACTAGACTCTTAGTGTATCCCTATTTACCTAGTATGCCTCATGACTACTAAGGTTTTATTAAAAAAACCTATTTCATGATTTTTACACTCCTTACTTCATTATAACAATCCTAATATTCCACCTTGGTGAATGTGTTTTGTTAATTGATCATACCCCTAGGGTTTCTTTTGCAAGTTGTAGTATAAGACCTTGGATAGGACCAAACATTCCTCATAAACATTTCCTTATTTCTCACAAATTTTCACAATATTATGATTCACATCATTAGTGTTATCTTTTTGAATTTTAGTGTAATACCATGGATAGGACCAAGATTTTCTCACAAAATATCCCTAATAAACCATGACTAGTCACCATAATCACTATTACTCTTGCTATTTATGTCTTAATTTTATTTCCATTTTATGTTACACACTTAAATTTTTGATTTAGTGTGTCTTAAATGTCAACTTACAAGTCATCTTGCATACTTCCCATCTTGATTTAGTATGTTTTAAGTTTTATTAAAAAAAATCATTGTATTTTCATCTTTCATGCGTTCTCCAAATATTTGTTTGAGTATGTTTTACATTGTAATTGATTTTACATATTTTCCATCAAGGTTTATTATGTTTGATGATATTTATTATTTTTAAATCATTTATCTATTACACATTACTCAGCTTGACTTAATGTGTTTTATACCAATTACATTTGTAATACAAAAATTTCAAATACTTGATTTAAGTGTATTTTACAATTATTTACTTTATGTTTTACACATTTCAAATCATGAATTAATGTGTACTACATTTTATTACTCTTTTATTTGTATTTTATTATTCTTTTTAACCACGCATTTGTTCATAAATATCTATAAAAATACAACACATATCACATATTTTTCCATAGCATATAACAGAAACTAAAACACATGTGCTCCAAAAAATATATACATCCATATATATACATGATCAACATAAAAAAAAAAGTGTATAAAAATATATATCCATAGATCAAATGTATGATACAATAAAAACATGATACAAAGTATTATAATATCAATAGCTCTAGGGTTGTGCTCCATCATAACTATTTGGTGGATGAACCACACTACCCATAGATTTTTATGACTATCCTTTATGAATATACCACTATAATGACATTGTACAGGATTGAATACCATCAATATGTCCCTATATATTGGCCTCTTGGGCTTGTACCTATGCTAGATACCTTAGTTTAGCCATATGAGCAACTTGCTCCTCAACCACTGTCTACCATGATTGCAACTCTCCATTTCCTACTCTGAGAGGTAGTTGTGTGGCATCTCCTCTCATCTATATCTCACATGTTATCTCACCAAATAACCAAAACCAACAAACATACTTTAGAGTAGATTATATAATAAGAGCAACCATCATGGTTGTATTATGTTGTGTTAGTATACTATCTAACATATTATGATTAATAGCTCATATTATAGCACCCCACCAAAAATCTTCCTCGATAGTATCTAAAAAACAAAAACCAAATGTACATTAGATATTGAATATATATAAAATATCCAAACATCTATCTAAATATTATATATATATATATATGTATGTATGTATGTATGTATTGTTGGGTGAATATTTTGTCATCAACTAACTAACGACAAAATGGGTATATCAACCATAGCACAATAATATTTATATATCAAAATGGGTGTGGTTACCACAACATAATGAGATAAATCTCTCCTCTTAGCAAGGGGAGGTTCCCTATAAACTATAATTTACAAATATAAAAAAAATAGACTCAGTGGTGAAATCATACCATTCATCTCTCTCTTTTCAAAGATGATGTTCACAAAATAAAGAAGAATTCTTGTGTAATTACTGAAGGCATTTCTCTTCTTCCAAAAATGATATTCAACAAACAGCAGTAATTCTTCTTGGGTAGTAACTAGATCCACAAGAAACCCATGAAATCATAAAGTCTTTCATTGTTTCTCCTATTAATTTAGGACAAAGTAACATAGTAGTATGAAGTGTAACACAAAGTCTCCATTGAAAACTACAATAGAGTAAAATATTATGAAGGATAAGGGGAGCTCAAAGTCTCTCCAATATCTTGGAACATAAAACACACAGACTAAAGACAATTATGGCAGCACAAAGTCTCCTACAGTCAAATTCAAGACATCTTTCAGATTATTTCCACTTGTTATGCTTATTTGATTAAATAAACAAGACTGTATTTAGGAAAAAGACATAAGAATGATTTCCTAGATAACACAAGCTATTTCAACACAAAGTCTGAAAGGTCACTTGATTTCTCATTCACTTGATAAAATATGATTAAGAGTCTGAGCTCAAAGTCTCAAGAATGCCTTTCAATTTGGGCAGAGTTTCACTTCTAATAATAGAGAGATCTCCTTTCTACAAACTAAGAGATTCCAATATATAGCCTCCAAAGAAAGACTTTGGCACTTGTTTTCACAAAATGGCCCATGTTGTATTGAATGCTTTGGAAGGAGGAAGTTTTGTGCAAGGGCCACGCTGGAGCTGTTCAAATCATATCAAATGTCCTATCCAAAGCATGGGTCACCTGATCTTCTAAAAGGTAAGGCTGCTCCTCTTTATGATACTTACATGACTCTCCACTCGTCTTTACTCAAACAAAGAAAAATAGGTTATGCCATTAAATGCTTGCGCTCTCTGATATTCACCTGGTGGATTGCTCCACCTACTAGAATAACTCTCTTGTAGATATTTTTGGATTCCTCTGTAACTTTCCCTCTTTTCTTGCTACCTTGTGTCTCTTCTTGGTGATTCGAGCTCTCGGGGCTATCTTCTCACCTTTTGTTGGCTTCTTCAGCTCCTTTCTCATGGATCACTGAGTTTGTCCTTAGGTCTACGTTATTTTAGAATCAATGGTTATTTCATCACCCTAAATTTGATATCCATGGGGGTGTCATTGGTTGCCTAAACTATTTTGAACCTTGAACCTTTGAACCTTTCAGAGTTCACCAGTTTAATGGTTCAATAGTTCAACAATTCGGTGGTTCAATGTTTTGTAAAGAGCCGCATTCACTTAGTCTTATTTAAGAGTTCAATGTATCATTGAACCAATTGTTTGAACCATTTAGTTGAACTGTTTGGTTGAACCTTTTTCTAGAATCTTCCATTTGAACCATTCACTCAAACTTTAAACTTTGAATTTTGAACCCTTTGAATGCGTTGAAGCCTTAAACTCATTGACCCTTTAAATTCTTTGAACCTTTCAGAGGCAGAGTTTAATGGTTCAATGGTTCAATGGTTCATTCCATATTATTGAACCCCATTGTTGAAGCTTTTTGATTGAACCTTGGCATTGAACCATCCTTACAATTTTTTAGGAAATGCCTTAAGTGATTTGAGATTTTTCCTTGTGAAAGCCCACCTTTTAAACCTATAATTTCCTTAGCTAAAAAGGCTTGTACAATTGAATAAATTGACTAGTCAGAACATTTTGAGAAAGAAAGAGACCATTTTGGCCTGTAGAACTAAAATGGTTGACATGTTGTCCACAAAAAACAAGTGATGGATTTTGGGAACAATAGCTAGCTCCAGTTGGGGAACTTCCATCGACTATATTTTGAAACAATTGAAGGGAGTAGAATCCAGGCTCTAAGTGCCTTCATCTATGCCATTGGGCTATAGAGTCATGCCATCCAAAAAGAGAAAGATGCCAAAAATAAAATGAACAACATGAAATAAATAAAGACTATACAAATGTACAATTGGACTTATCTAATACTTCAAGGATTGAAGTATTTCAGATGTTGCCCACTATGAGGTAGTGAAAATGGCATTTCATCTTGATATTTTAGCAAGAAACTATTTTCACCATTTAATCGATGAATAGAAAATGGACCTCTCCATAAAGAATCTAATTTTCCATGCATTCCTTTTCGTTCTCTCCTTTTGTCCCACAACAAGACGTGGTCTCTAATATAAAAATTGTGAATCCTTACTTTTTGGTCAAAGAGTTTCTTTACTAGACTTTGATGTTCAGCAATACAGTCCACCACCATAGTTCATTACTCATTTCATTCAGTCAAGCACATGACCCTCTTGTCGATAGAATCTTCAAATGTTTGATCTTCGACTACCTTTGCCAACTTCAATGCTGGTAGTTTCAAGGTGATTGGTATCTGTGCATTCAAACCATACAAAATTTGGAATGGGGACATACCTATTTCCCTCTTAGGCATAATCCTATCTACCCATAAAGCATTAAACAATGCTTTATGCTAGGTTATCTGATTGTCATCTACCAGCTTCCTGATAATGGTCACCAGGTTCTTATTACTTGACTCTGCTTGACCATTTCCTTATGAATAATAGTCAGAAGAGTGGGAGAGGATAATCCCATAATAGTAGCAGAACTGGGTAACTTCATGAGAAGAAAAATAGGCTACATTGTCTATTATAATCTTAGTTGGGACTCCAAACTAGGAAATAATATTTTCCTTAAGAAAATTGCATACCACTTATGAAGTAGCATGCTTGACTGGAATGGCTTCCACCCACTTGGTAAAATAGTCTATGGCTATGAGAACATAGTCATGTGTAACACTCAAGGATGGGTTTATAGTGCCAATGAAATCAATACCCTATTGTTGAAATGGCTCTTCGATCACCACCAGCTTGAGAGGTAACGTGGCCAAATTGAGTTTTCCAATGAACTGTTGACACAGCTCACATCTACGTACCCAAGTGTATGAATCTTGAAATAGAGTAGGCCAATAATACCTGGCTCATAGAATCTTATGGGTAGTCACAGGTGAAAAAAAATGTCTTCCACAAGCCAAATTGTGGAAAGACTCCAAAAGTTTGCTCTATTTCACTTTATCCACGTAATGAATAAATACCCCATCAAGGCTTGTCTTGTACAAACCATTGTCCCACAGGACAAAGTTAGCAACTTTCAACTTAACAGTCCTCTTTTATTTATGAGACATGTGGGCAAGACACTCACCATAGGTAAGAAAATGAGCGATATTGGAATACCACTCATTTGTAGTGGTGACAA
Source organism: Torreya grandis (assembly GCA_037957365.1). Taxonomy (NCBI): domain Eukaryota; kingdom Viridiplantae; phylum Streptophyta; class Pinopsida; order Cupressales; family Taxaceae; genus Torreya; species Torreya grandis. The sequence continues at coordinate 597,888 of JARHVA010005957.1, forward strand.
AGAGAATTGTAGGCATGTCTTCAACCTTTGTTTCTTCATGCCCTACTTCTTCTGGTATATTATCAACAATTAATTGGTAGAGACCTCTTCCACACACAAGATTCATAGGTTTGATAACAAGATTAAACTCCTAGATTTTATCAATCTAATTGCCTCTTTTAATTCCAAACTCCTGTTGAGTTAGAATGGAATTTATTGTTGTATCAAGAACCAGAGCAACATTGTGTGTGTTCAGGATGTAAAAATGGAAGTGTTTTACCACCTTAACCACAACATAAGCATGCTTCTCCATGTTTGAATATTTTAGCTCATGAGCTTTGAGAGGACAACTCATAAAAGATATGGGGGACTCCACACCTTCTTTATTCTACTAAACCAAAATGGTTGAAAGCATGTGTTCAGAAGCATAGCTATATATTACAAAGTCTTTGGTATAATCTAGATAAACCAGGATTGGAGCATGGGCGATAGCTTCCTTGATATCTTGAAATGCTGACTTGCCTTCTTCAGTCCAGTGAAAATTATCTTTAACCTTCATCATGTTGACAATGTGGCGAGTCTTTTATGCAAATTTAGGAATGAACATTCATACAAAATTCACCTTTCCAAAGAAAGAATAGATTGCAATCTTACTAACAGGAAGAGAAAGCTCTTGGATGGATTTGATTCTTTTTGGATTGATCTTTATGCCTTCTCGAGATACAGTGTGACTGAGAAGTTTCCCTTATGTAACCCCCAAAACTAATTTCTTAGGATTGAGATAAATTTCATTTTATCGACATCATTCCAGCAGTCATTTTAAATGATACATATGATCAGGATGATGCTTGGAGAAGACAGTTAAGTCATTAATATATACCACAATGAACTTCCCCATTTCATTTCTAAAGGCAAGATCCATCACTCTCTAGAAGGTGGCACCAGCATTGATCAAACCAAAAGGCATTCTGCGATGTGCAAAGGTGCCCCAAGGTGTAGTGAAAGTGGTCTTATGTTGGTCTGATTCACCAACTTCCACTTGATTATACCCCAAAAAACCATCTAACATTGATAACATCTCTGAGCAAGTCACTGTCTATAGTAGCTAATCCATGATGGGCAGGGGATAGTTATCTTTTAAAGAGGATTGATATAAATTTTTGAAATCAACATAGAGGCAAATTTCTCCATTCTTTTTTCTCACAGGGACTATGTTTGCAATCTAGGTGGAATGATGGATTAGAAAAATTATCCTCGCATTTAACATTTTTTGGATCTCAAAAAGAATAGTACCTAATAACTTGAGGTTGTACTACCTTTGTTTTTGCTTATGAGGCAATGACCCAACTTTGAGAGCAATTTCATGCCAAATTTTTTTAGGCCTGAGAGATTTTAGATCATCATAAGAGTACGCCAAAAAATCAATGTAATGGCAAAGTGGAGTAATGAATTTGAATTTTTCATCAGGAGTGCAACAATTCCTAATGTTGACCATTTTAGGATTATCTTCTATAATCAAATTTATTTGATTAAAATCTTTGGAGTAACTTGAATCCATTAGTCATTTCTTGACAAACCTATCATGCTTATCAAATAGCTTCTCAAGAGACCCTAACCCTTTGGGAATTTTATTCCCTTTGAGCTGAAGGAATTTTCCACCAATTTTTAAATTTGTTTGGGGAGCTAATTCCCATGGCAGAGATTCACTACCTTTAAAATAAATCTCCTCAAAACTATCCATTTATTCTATAAAATTAATGATTTGGTTTTCCTCATTAAACACTTGCCAATGGTTGGCATTATCAGGTACACTTGGTCAAAAAACCAGTTCAATAGTGTACTTGTGCCTTTTAAAATCTTGGTGAGGAACCATGAAAGTTTTAGAGATGGCCAAGGAATCTACTTGATCATTGAATTCTCTAGGCACCGCAAAAATACTGAAAGCCTCAAAACTTTCAAGGCAGTCCCACACCAAATTATGATAATGTCACAATCTTTCATTCTTAGTTTGATACAGGTTCCTCACCTAAAAAACCACCAGTTCAACATCTCCTCAGGGGTGAAGAAGCTTAACATATTTAGCTTGAGTAGCTTTCAATCTGAGCAACAAAGACTCATACTCGATGGTGTTGTTGGTATTGCTGAACTACAACTTATACAAATAGGGGAAAATATCTCCTTATAGAGATATCAAAATAATTCTAGCTCTAGAACCGGTAGATGAATTATTACCATCAAATTCTAGAATCTAGACATCATTAGAATCTGATCTCCTTTTAGACTTCTCTTCATTAGAGAGGGAAGATCCTTTTTTATCTGAACTATGCTCCACCAATTCTTCTAATGTCTTGTCTAAATTTTTTGGATTGTCACTTATAGAACTTTCATCTGATGAAATAGAAACATCTTCTGTGGACAGAAAATAGTTACCCATTCTTGAGGATTCAAATAGAATTTGAGCTTTAGGGTTTGATGTTTGGGTGATAATGTATTTTAAATCCTTCTCAAGAAGTAGCCTTTGCATGATGCCCTTAACATGTATCCTCACCTCAGACAAGTCCATGTTCAAATATCCACCAACATCTTTGCAAAAAATTTATCCAAGTAGAATGCCATAAGAAGCTGGAACGTCAAACACTAAAACTGTCATTTTAATCCTTTTTTTTGGGAAGGCCGTGAATGCAAATTGGGCATCATTGATCTATCCCAAAAGTGACACTTGTTTATTTTCCATGGAGAAACATCTCCCAAAAATTTTAGTCAGAGTGAGACTGAGAGAGTCTGCCACCTTGGTAGGCATCACATTGTCAGAGGCGCCAGAGTCTATTATATAGTTGTTCAGCTTATGACCATTTATCAACAGCGAAACATAGAAAGGTTATGTCTTCTCAAAGGGAATAGGAGGAGTAATGACAAGATTGTTTTGGGTGGATGTGTTCTTTGGGGGATCATGAGTTACCTTTGAAACATCTTGTCTTGCAGGGATGGTTTTGTTCTTAATGCATTCAACTAGCCTATCCAACTACTCAGGGTTGGCTTATAAGTATTCAAACTCAAACATTTGGATCTTGGTCTTCCTAATATGGTCAATTATATCAAATGACTAAAAAAACTAGGAATAGAGGAAGGAAGTCTATCATTCTGGGTTTGGTTGGATGTGGTACTAGTCTGATAAATTAAAGTAGAAGGTGCAGGGTTGTTTGAGGTACTTAATTTTTTATTGATCATCAGGTCTTTTGATTGGAAAGGTAGTGAAGTCCTCCATTTAGCAATTGAAATTTTTGGTCAAGATTCTTTCCCTATTTTTCCCTTATCAGCTTGTTGAGTTGACTGGTTTTGGGACCTAGTAAAAATAGTGTATGATTTATCAAATATTTCTCTCTTACTTCTAGCTTCATCCTGGTAATTCAGGAAACCAATGTTGGAGTTTCCAACTAATTCTTCTTCTCCTTCTACAAAGAGATTAGCATCATCTTCTTAGTCCAACTCAAGTTGGAAATAAAAATCATGTTCAGCTTCATGATAACCAACTACTGAGTTAGCTGGTGTTGCTTTAATGGCAAGCTTCCCTTGTGGGGGAGGGAGATGATTTAGTTGCCCTTGATTCCTGGTAGCATTGCCTTGATATGACTAGTTGGGAAACTTCCTCCTTGGTATATCCTGATAAGAAGGAGGGGCAGACATCCCTTGTGCCATTTGATTTTTTAGAGCTAGCAATTCATTTGCAAGCTTTTGCACCATAAGATCAGTGGTGTTTGTAGAGAAATATTCAGAAGATGAAGAAGATTTATTTATGTTAGGATCTCTTATTATCTTTCCTACCAATATAAGATCATCTTCAACCTCAGTGGCAAAAATCTGAGCTGCAACAAGATCTATGTGGCCAACCCACGTCAATAGGAAACTCACTTCACGAAGCTAAGAATTGATGAAGAAGCACTTAAGATTTTCTAGCGTCGGCTAAACAATTATAGGAATCATATTCCTCAGCTTGTCAAATTTAGTAATGAAGTCTTGCATGGGTTCATAAGGCTCCTTATTCATTTGTGTAAGCTAGGATAATAGGGCATGTGCATCTTCTATAGGTTTGAACCTAGCCTCAAACTTGGCCTTGAGAGTGTTCCAGTCAGTTACTATTTGTGCTTGTAGATGATAAAACTAGTTTGTGGTAGCACCTTGCAACATTTCCACAAATAGTCTAACTATTATATCTTCAAATTCAACACCAATCACACCATAGTCTATGCATAAAGCTATAATTTGCTCATCAAGATGAACTCTCCCATCACCATAGAACTTGGGAAAAATATTTCTTTAACTACAAGGTAGTTCATGTAAAGGTGGGGTTAGATTCAGAGGGCCAAAAGTGTTACCCCAAGGGCTTTGGGCTGCCATGATATGATGATTGAAAGGAGGGATAACAAACCTCTATAGGGTATGTATAGAGAAAAATCTCTGCTAGCAGAGGAAAGAGAAGCTTCACCGAGTATTAGGGACCTAACTTCTGTAGGAGGAAAACTCCTAGTTCACTGAAGGCAGGATTGTGGAGGAGAAAGGTCAAAATTATTTTGCTGCACAAAATTGAACACATGATCAACAATACCTTGAGCTCTCTAGCTTCATGTATACCATGGATCTGCCAAAGTGTAGAATGGGAAAGAACTAGAAATGCTTCAATTTGAAGCTTGAGGCTTCAAATTGCATATTCTTCCCCAGCAGAGTCACCAAAAACTATTGGGTGAATATTTTGTCATCAACTACTTGACGGCAAAATGGGTATATCAACCACATCATAATGAGATTTATACATAAAAATGGGTGTGGTTACCATATCATAATGAGATAAATCTCTCCTCTCAATAAGGGGAGGTTCCCTATAACTATAATATACTAATATAAACTAAAAATAGACTCAGGGGTGAAATCATACCATCCATCTCTCTCTTTTTAGAGATGATGTTCACAAAATAAAGAAGAATTCTTGTGTAATTAATGAAGAAATTTCTCTTCTTTCAAAAATGATGTTCAATAAACAATAAAAATTCTTCTTGGGTAGTAACTGGATCCACAAGAAACCCATGAAAGCACAAAGTCTTTCATTATTTCTTCTACTAATTTAGGATAATGTAACATAGTAGTATGAAGTGCAGCACAAAGTCTCCATCGAAAACTACAATAGAGTAAAAGATTATGAAGGATAAGGGGAGCTCAAAGTCTCTCCAATATCTTAGAACATAAAACACTCAGACTAAAGACAATTATGGTAGCACAAAGTCTCCCACAATCAACTTCAAGACATCTTTTAGATTATTTCCACTTGTTCTACTTATTTGATTAAATGGACAAGATTGTATTTAGGAAAAAGACATAAGAATGATTTCCTAGATAACACAAGCGATTTCAACACAAAGTTTGAAAGGTCACTTACTTTCTCATTCACTTGATAAAATATGATTAACAGTCTAAGCTCAAAGTCTCAGGAATGCCTTTCAATTAGGAAGAGTTTCACTTCTAATAACAGAGAGATCTCCTTTCTACAAACTGAGAGATTCTAATAAATAGCCTCCAAAGAAAGACTTTGGTGCTTGTTTTCACAAAATGGCCCATGCTCATTGAATGCTTTGGAAGGAGAAAGTTTTGTGCAGGGACCATGCTAGAGCCATTCAAATCATATCAAATGTCTTATTCAAAGCATGGGTCAGCTAATATTTTGAAAGGTAAGGCTAATCCTCTTTATGATACTTACATGACTATCCACTCATCTTTACTCAAATGAAGAAAAATAGGCTACACCATTGAATGCTTGTGCTCTCTGATATCCACTTGGTGGACTGATCCACCTACTAGACTAACTCTCCTACAGATATTTTTGGATTCCTCTATAACTCTCCTCTTTCCTTACTACCTTTTGTCTCTTCTTGGTGATCTGAGATCTCGAGGCTATCTTCTCGCCTTCTGCTGGCTTCTTTAGCTCCTTTCTCAGTGGATCACTGAGTTTATCCTTAGGTCTACGTTATTTGAAAATCAATGATTATTTTATCACCCTGAATTTGACATCTATGGGGATGTCATTGGTCACCTAAACCATTTTGAACCTTTCAGAGTTCATCGGTTCAATGGTTTAACGGTTCAGCAATTCGACGGTTCAATGTTTTGTAAAGAGCTGCATTCACTTAGCCTTCTTTAGGAGTTCAATGTATCATTGAACCAATTTTTTGAATCATTTAGTTGAACTATTTGGTTGAACTTTTTTCTAGAATCTTTCATTTGAACCATTCGCTCAAACTTTGAACTTTGAATTTTGAACCCTTTGAATGCGTTGAAGCTTTGAACTCATTGAACCTTTGAACTCTTTGAACCTTTTAGAGGTGGAGTTCAATGGTTCAACCATTCAATGGTTCATTCCATATTGTTGAACCCCACCATTGAACATTTTTGATCTAACCTTGGCATTGAACCATCCTTACATTTTTTTAGGAAATGCCTTAAGTGTTTTGAGATTTTTCCTTGCAAAAGCCCACCTTTTGAATGTGTGATTTCCTTAGCTGAAAAGGCTTGTGTGATTGAATATCTTGACTACTCAGAACATTTTGAGAAAGAAAGAGACATTTTTGGCCTGTAGGACCGAAATGGTCGACATGTTGTCCACAAAAAACAAGTGACAGATTTTGGGAACATGTATGTATATATATATATATATATATATATATATATATATATATATATAACTATATCTAGTCATCTATCCTATAACTCAAAATAATAAACACTTACGAAAAATAATATATCGCACAATGGTCTCTCCATCCGCACAACCTACAAGTACCTCCATAAGGGCATGCCTCTGAGGTGATAAAAAACCAACAAAATAACTTGAGCATGTTATGGACCACTTCAAATTTGATGCTCTATCATCTAGCTATGTGATGCCTAGGTTGTGGAATCTCCATGCCTAGATGCCTCCTCATGTGTACCCACTACCACTTTTCAATGTCTCTATCATCATCATGCCTATAGTGGCAACTATAAAATGTGTTTTGGCTCAAGAATAGCCACATCTACATCCTCAATATCAACTACTACCATAGCTACATATATAGTTATTCCCACCTCAATAATAGCTCAAGATCCTCTCAACTATCATCTCTAACCTACCTAAGGTCTCGACCATTATGTCCAAATCATAAGTATATCCATAGGTACTCATGTGCCTCCACTATCCCTTATATCTCTCACATGACATGCCCAATAATTGGGCACTACTCTAGGATACACAAGATGTGTTGTCCTAAACTATCCAATTAAATGTGCGATAGGTTGTGGCTCTATCCACCAAGTATAATGACCAATAATACAAGCATAATTCAACCCAAGAGCAACCATAAGGAAAATCAGCCAACTAACAATAATATATGTATAGGTATGCCATATAATGTCACCATGTGTAATCATCTATAAGGTTGGAGTATGTGGTATAACACATATAACATGGTCATGTCACCATCTAAGAAAATAAGGGACACTATCATTAATAGCATGGGGAAACCCAAATGGTTGATACATGGGAAATCTATCATAAATCCAACTACACAAAAAAATAATAGGACCCATAGTATTCTACCCACAAGATAGAATACCATACATATCTAGACCAACTGCACCCAAATCATAGAACTTAAGTCATATAAGGTACCTTGATCTAAAATTGACAAACATAAGGTGATCGCATACAATGACACCTTATTTGACTTGTGACAAAGCAAATGTGATGTTACAATGCCCATCACTACCTTCCAAATATCCATAATGATAGATATATACATATTAAATAGTCATACCTATAACCCCTACAAATAAGATCCATTCACCCATCAAGATAAGGATCATCTCTCTGAATCTACCTTAGGGGCATCAAAAATAACATGGGTTCCAACAATGGGAAGTCACACTAAATCATGGACATACTCTGAAGTGATGCCCACCTCTATGGTATCCTCATCCACTTCCCATCGAAAAGTGTTGGTTAGTCACTCTCATGTTTCAAAGAACATTATGACTAAGTCAACATTAAGGGAAATCCTTTACATTTGCATAATTGTACCAAAACCTAATGATGCCAATCATGTGCAGTCATCAGCTTTCAATATATTTATTAAATCAAGTAACTAGGATATGTCTACCAAATTTTAGAGTCTCTATCATCTCTATAAAATGCCCAACCATAAAAGATACATTAGTCCTCAACCTCAGATAATCAGGAAAATATACTCTAAAGTTCATTACAAATATGCTTAATTCATAAATTAACTAGTTTATCAAAGCATTTTTGTAATTTTTCTACCACTTCATACCATTTTGACCACATAAGACACTATGTTGGTCAAAAATAAAAAATATTCTATTAATTAAGCCTGTTAATAAACTATGTCAACCAAGGTGTCACCATTAAAACTAAGTTAGCCATATGCTATGTGGTTTGTTAGGTATCAAAACTAGATCAACCATATGTTACCTAGTTGGCCATGTCAGTATACTATGTCAACCACTTCATATGAATTTATCCATTTTTAAAAACTATCAGTTAGTTTCATAAACTACTGTATCAACTAATATGTATGTAGTCGGCCACTTGAACTTTACCAACTAGATCAGCCTTCTTATATGTAGTTGGATACTTAGGGTAATAATAAATTAACCACATGCTACATAGCCATCTACCCTCTTTCTCCTTAAATGTTTCAACTGAGTCAACCTGGCTGATTTTGTTCAAAAAATTTGGTGACTTTTCACATATTTATCATTAATGCCTTAGGCATTTATGACTAATTTTGAGACTTACCCATTAACCATCCTAATCTCTAACTTTCCCTAAGAATTCTTGGGGTAAATTCCATTATACATAGTTACCCCACCATCTAATTTTCCAAATTAATTATGTTTTTCATTAAACACTCATAAAAATCCAAAAATTAAATCATCACTTACCTGAGTTGCACTAGTTGTTGTCGTTATGTGTTCCCTACTTCTCACATGTCATCTCTAGGACAAAATCACTCTATTCACTCTCTTAGGTCTCTTAGAGCTCTATTTTTTTCAAATAAAAAAATTACAAATGAATTGTTTACAAATCTTATTTATATTTAAATTAACAAATTATTTAACTATTGTGACAAATTCCAATTTTTGCTCATAAATATGCTTTTACTAAATCTTTTTCCAAACAAAAATAAATTATGTAATCCTAATAATGTAGAGAATTTTTCTATATATAACACATATTTTTGTAAAAAAATTAAATTCTCTTATTTTTAGGCCCACCTAAGGTCCCCTACATTTTATGCCTCTACACTTCGCCCACATGATTTATCTTTTATAACATCAAGGTAAGTAAAGGTATTTATTTTTGAATGTTTTTCCTTTCAATTACTTTCATGTTTCATACTATAATTTTTATTAGCTCAACATTATAGGTTGTTATGTTATTTTCTCAAACCACCATCCTACGTTACAACTATGTGACATGCGATGAGATTTGTGTGGGGCATATGTATACATATAATATGTTTAAACTTTATCAATTACTAGTGTTGTCTCTCTTACAAGAACCCATCGAATCTCAATATCTCTGAGTGCACACCTTAGAGGGTGCATCAGGAAATTGGCAAACCTTTGGTGCTTCATAGGATTGTTGACCTCTATACCACTACTTAAAACTAATATAAGCTACTCCTATCCACTTCCCTAGGATTTTAAACCCCACTTATACACTTTCCTAAGCAACTCACGACCCAAAATAGACCCTATCTAAGCAAAAAACCCTTTTTCCATGTTTCCTACTAGGTCGACCAGGTCAACCCCATTCTAGGATTTACCTCATGTTACAAACTATGTCAGCCTAAATTGACATAGTTTAAGACCTAACAGATCTATTTCTTACCTAATGAGGTTGACTGGGCTAACTCCATCACCTTAATTTATGGGAGGGTTTAGGGTCAATCTGTGGCTATATATACCCCCATTCATTTCATTTCTACTATAGGATCAATCAATTGTGCATCATTACTGCTGACAAATCTATTTATACAATCAATAGGAGGTTTCATTACTTAGGTTTTTACCCATGAAGGAGTAACATTTGTCTTGTGGAAGTCTTAGATTCATATTAGAGTCTTGTAGCCTAGAGTCAATTTATCTTTGTGATCCTTACAAGCCCACAATAACCTTTTTCAAAACATCATTGGCCAAGGGATAGATTGAGGCATAATGGGTTCACTTCAACAAAGGTAATTATATTCCTAAGCCCTTCATATTTTGATAAGTAGATATTTTAAACTTAATATATATTCATTTGTATCTCTCCTTGCATATATCTTCTCTGTGTTATAGATAGATTTATTTTTGCATGTTTATTATCTTCCCCATTTATGTCATAAGATTTGGTGAGCACTAGATTAGATTTCATAGTTGTTAAGTATATTATCATATAAAATATTATTTACAATAATAAATACCTAGCTAGGGTTATCATAAGATTGCATTTGAATAGAGGCTTTGGAAACCTCTATTTTTCCATAGTGTGATAAGAGACCCCTTAGTGTATGTTTAACAGATTCATTATTAGTCATGACCCTGATTTAAACATATCCCCAAGCATACTTTTTTATTTTATTACCTTCTCCAATCTTGAATATTATTAAATAGGATAAGTTATAGAATTATCTAATTTTGATTGCATACAATTAGTTTGCATGTTACATTCCTCACCTCAAAAGGGGGCATATTAGTGGGCTTGTCAAAGATATTCAAGCCTCAATTTATAGATATTTTAGATTTTGGGATATATTACATGATTCAAAAAGTTTATATTGGTTCAAATTATTAGTTTAGTTCATATTATGGGATAAAAATTTATATATTGAGACAAATTTAGGAGCATATGCACACATTTTACAAGAACATAAGTTATAGTTTTTTGGATATTTTTTAATTTGAGACAAAATAAGATATAGATGTATAAAATTCTATACGATGTTAACACCAATAGGATATAATTATAAAATGAATATTGTTACTACATCCATTATTATATTTTTATTTGCTGGTATCGATTAGATTAAAATATGGGGCATGAACATTATTCATGCACATGAGTGCATGCATAGACACACACCCTTTATTATTACCCTTTTTCTATATTCTGAGCATGACATTGATGTGACATTGATGGTAATTATAATTGAACATTTTAGATCTATAATTCCATCTATAGTGATTCATTAAACCTATATGAGCCTAATATAAGATCCCCCTTCCATATTGAGGTTCAAGAATAGTTAAATGAGTAGTGTGCTTGAGGTCTATTGTCACTCAACAACCTAACACTAATCCCTCTTCATGAGGTTTGGGGCAATTATTTTAACAACCCATGCCCCTTACCTTAGTACATAATCATTTGGGCATGATCAACCCTAACTCTCCAATGCTTCATCAAGAATCACACTCTCCAATGCTTCAGAGGAAAACATCATCTCTAACACATCATAGGAAAACATAGTTCACCCACTTGTAGGTGTATTCTTTCCTTGATCTTAAAATTTATAAATATTCATTTATCTAGTTCATTTTAGATTTCATTTCATATATGAACATTAATTTTTTCATGTTTTCATGGATCAAGTTTCACACTTAGAGCTTTCTCCCAAATATAAAGTATTTTTTACACACTAAAGTGCATCTTTTTATCCTTTTGCTTTAGAATTATTTTACTTTTAATACTAGAATAAAATTAGGTCATTTTGTAGACAATAAAATCTAATATTAGACACTTCAAATTGTTATTCTTGACCTATCCTTATCTTACATGACTTGTGGATACACATATGTCTCTTGTACACCATTCTCTCCTATTCACTTACCTCCTATGGGCTTGACCTTTCTAATTTGATATTAGTCACCTACATGAATTATCGAGCCTATGATTAAACTTATCATTATCATACTTAAACTATATCTAAATCATCAAATTAGTAATCCTACCTTTCAAATGAGTCTACCAAACTTATATGCCTGTAGAATTCTTGAGACTTGCAACTCTAACAAACCTATCCTTGCACCAAGCAATAGTCATTTTCAAAATTTAAATTATCTTTATGGGTCATCCCATATGTTTCACATGTTAATAGTATGATAAATTACCCAAAGAGTCCTATATAAATACATAATATGTCTAATATTATTTCATTATCTAGCATCATCTATCTTTATCAGTCAATTATTAAGAAATCCCATTCTAACACTTTCACATTCAAAGGGGTTTCTCTAAAATTCCTAATTCAAAAATAAATCATAAGGATCAGGCCCTAGCTAAAGTTTGAAGTACCTAAGCCAAGTTTTCCATTATTAATTTCTAAAAACTAGATTATAGGTTATATTCATAAAAGGAGAAATATTGCATGCATACACCTAATAAGGAGAACTACGTGTGATTTGAATTCCTTCCTATAAGAATTGGATAGGTAGGCAAAACTTAATCATTCATTATAGATAGGTTGAGGTCAACTCAACATACCTCTCATCCCATTTTACAATCCTAAACCTAGTGTTGAAAGTGGAGATAGGTTTTCAAATTGAAGGAGCCAAGTTTTATGGATTTACTCATAAAATGAGCACATGATACCATATAGGAAGAAAATTATCAAGTAGGTGAAAAAACCTATGCCAAAATAGTGAGGTGTAACTTCATGGGATGAATCATTAAATAGCAAACACATCCACACTGATATAAGCTGCCATATCCTAATAGACTTGTTTAAGGAAATCCAAACACTCATGTTCCTATTTCAAGTGACCTATAATCCATTCTTAAGTCTTTTTAGTCACCTAAATTCAATATTATACCTATTAAAAATAGTAACAAGTTAAGTATATAAATCCTCTTAGTAAATTCCATAAATAGTATGTGCAATTGTTTAATCATATTATATTTTAACATTCAGATCATCATTTTATTATAATACATTAAATAATATGAATAGTGTATTTTTTAAATATTATTATATCACATTAATATAATATAGGATAAAATATAAATAGTCCCCTCACAAATAATATTTGACTAAGAAAGAGGAAATTAAGAAATTGTATTTGATGAAGAAAGAGGTTCTTAAGAAGGAAGAAGTTCAAAGGCAACATCTACTTATGAAAACTAATCTTACAAGTATGGATTTAAAAAGGGAAATTACAAATTCTTGCTCATATTTAGAGACTTTGATTGTTAGTCATCACATAGATGGCAGGAAATGTATCAATGCTGAGATTACAACTCCTTATGAAATCAATGTGTGTAGCATGACATTTCTTAAATATCTTGGATATGAAATTCAACATGTGTATGAGATTAATTCACCTAAGCAATGCATTGGATATATGAAATTAAACCTATGTATAAGATTACTTCACCCAATCAATGCATTAGATCCATTATGTTTCCTACAAATTATGGTCATAAATCAGGGAATTATATATTCCATAGTGTTGCCTTGTATGACATTGAGTGTTATTATGTGTGTTTTTAATGTATGCTTCATGGCCATGACATTATGTGCTTAACATTGGATACATCTAAGATTTTTTGGAGATTTTTTCATGTTGTGATCCATATCATAAACATTTCTATTTATGTGTGGTGACCTCATCCATATCATATAACTTTATACATAGGTTACTATTCATTGCTTATATATGTGATGATTACTAGTGTGTGCCTCATTTCTATATTTATATTTACATGATACATATATGCCTTAAGATAAATATTTAATATATACTTTGATAATCTATTCATACTATGATGACATATCTCTACATGTTAACATGTTCTTTAAATTCTTACATATTTTTATATGACATGATGCATTTAATTATTTTATTTTGAGATGAGTAATTCACATGCTACATTTCTCACCTTGAAATCGGGGCATATTATTAGGCTTTTCATATAGATTCAAGCCTACATACACAAATAAGTTATATTATGGGATAGATATTCATAGGTTGAGAAATATTTAGGGGCATATGCAAATATTTGACAAGTACATGATTGATAGGATTTTAGATATATTAGATTTGGAGTAGGATAACATACACATTTTATAGAATTCTATATCAAATTGGTATAGTTTGATCAAATTATGGGTCATGAAAATTTTTCATGCACACATTATAACATTTTTCCATTTTAGAGTTGGCATTGATGATATTAAAAGCATCGAAGGTAAAATTTTAAATCTATAAGTCTATCTACAACAATTGGTTCATTTCACATATGATTCATAGTATGGAGACTTCATCCCTCTAATCTTGGAGTTCAAGAATCAATTAATATAATCCTAATATTGAATCCACTCTCCAATCTTGGGGTTCAATAATCAGTTGGCATGAACCAAATATGGGATCCACCCTCCAATCTAGGGGTTCAAGAATCAACGAACATAAGTGTAGTATGGGTTCTACCTTAAAATCTTGGGGTTTAATAATTAATTAAGTGGGTAGTATGGTTGATTTTATGTGACATTCAATGCCTTGGCACTAATCCTTCTTTATGAAGGTTGGAAAATTCATCTTCCCAACCCATGGTTTTTAAATGGCACTTGACTTAAGGTATAATCACCCTAATATCCATTGATTCAAAAGGAAGCATATCTCTAATACTTTTGAGGGAAATATGATTCACCCTCTTATATGTGTATTCTTTCCTTATTATTTAAATATTAAATGTTTCATTTTGGGTGTTCATTTCAGGTTTGCATGGATCAAGCTACATACTTGGAGCCTTCCTTGAAATATAAATTATGTTTAAAAACTAAAGTATATTTCATTGTCCATTTACTTTGGAATTGTTTTACCTTTTAGTACTAAAATAAAAGGAGGCCATTTGTAGACACTAAAATATGGTATTAGATACTTTCCAATGGTAGTCATAACCTATCCTTACCTTATATGACTTTTGCACACACACACACACATATATTATACACCTTTTTATCCTATCCACTTGCCTTCTATGGGATCAACCTCACCGATCTGATATTATTCACCTACAAAAATTCCCTAATATATTTATTATCTTATTTAGATTGGCTCTTGATCATTAGATCACTAGTCCTATGTCACATAGACCTTTAGACATAGCAAATTCCTCTGAATTTTCAAATCCATCCACTTCTAATAGCTTGTTCATGCACTAATCAAAGATCACTTTCCAAATATCATTTTCCAAATTCAAATAATATTTATGGGTTGAATCTAAGTTTTGCATGTTGATGGAATGATTAAGTCACCCAAATAATCATTTATATATACACAATATGTATAAGTTTATTCCCTATCTATAATTCATTAATAAAGTAATATCGAGACTATTCTATCACTTGCACTTTGAGAGGTACTTCCCTAAACTTTCTAAATCAGAAATTAGTCATAAGGAGAAGGCCCGATTCAAGTCTAAGGCACTTAAGTCAAGTCAAGTTTTTCATTTTAAATTTTTAAAATATATATTATAGGTTGCATTCGTAAAATTAGCATCATTGCACACATAAACTTAAAGGTAATAACTATATGTGGTTTAGTTTCCCTCTTATAATTATTAGATATGTATTCAATGCTCAACCATTTACTAAGAAGTGTTTGAGGTCAATGCAACCCATACTCTTACCCATTTTAATTATTTAACTTATTTTCAAAGGCGGAGATAAATTTTCAAAGTGAAGGAGACAAGACTATAGATTATACACACATAGCAAGCATAAGATATCACATGGAACAATGGTTTAAAATCACTCATGGGAATGAGTGTCTCAAAGAGGAAAGTGGGGGACAATGCATGGGATAAAATATCCCCTCACTAATTTTATGATTGATGCTAGTTTAATCCAAGGACTAAACAGGTTAAACCTTTATACTCAAAGAGTTGTAATTGTTACCAATAGGGGTTCAAGATATGTGCAATTACACTTTAGATTAGTTACCAACTAAAGTAGATTATACTCATCATTTACTATTGAGTCACACCTAATATATTTATAAAGTAGGGGAAAAAGTTTGGATTCTAAAATAAACATCAAAAGGCAAGAAAGAATGTTTCTAGGCTTGAAAGTGCTAATGCTTCAAGAACCAATCTAAGTGCCATGCCACAGTTATACCACTGTGTGTTAAGTTTCATCGAGGGTTATGTCTCAATTTTACACAAAGAGAGGAATATGAGTAAATATGTAAGGATACTTTATTTACAAACCCCTCACTAAATATAAATATTCAAAAAGCCTATAGTAAATAACACATAGACTCTTCAAACATAATCTGTAGATTAACACATATATTATAAGGGAAACAAAAAGGGTTCATAAATGGGTTAGAAAAATAAAACACATTACAATAACTATAGTCATTAATTAATAGAGAATTAATTCAATTTTATTAGCAGTAATATTCATTCAAGAACTAGAAATGATTGACAACTTTTAATAAATAAACCATGAATTTTGAAGAAAGTGAAAGATTTCATTCATTAAAACATGTTCATTTACGAAAGTGTCAATCATGGTAGACATTCACAATAAAAAAGGGTGAAGTAAAAAGTAGGTGAAATCTTAGTTTAACCCTAATAGTGTTTGGGACTAAGAATTATTGACCCTCAAAATAGAATATAGTTGTACATTTATAGATGAGGATGGGGCTCATCTCCAAGGGCCATGATGGCCACTCCAGGTTGTTACAAATGTATCAATTTCAAAAAGAGGATACAATAATTTTGAATCCCTTAAATATATACTAAGGGACCACCTAACTAATGCATGGAGGATCATTGGATGAACCACGTCCTAACCATCTTGACTCTACTCCACTGGTGGCCAATGCAGTTGCCACTAAGTTAAACTCTTGGTCTAATTTGGTCTAATTCATTGGTGGATCTTAGAATACCACCTCTAACTAGACCACAAACCTTTGATAAAATTAGATAGGGGCCTCCATATCCACCTTGAATTTTGACACCTAGATAATGCTCACAGTGGATTAGGTGAAGAGTTCCATCACTGCCTAAGTTCCAACTTTATTGTCTTTAGCCATTTTAATTCTCATGACCTATTCAAAGTGACCTAAGTGAACTCCAAACTCACCCCTATCCAATATAGTTCCATCCAAGTGGAATAACATAGAGATATTGACCTCCTTAAATTAGGATGATATCCTTTTCTTTCCTTATTCTAAGGGATATTATAGTATGTGCCAGGGTTAGCCACTCCTCAATTGTAGCCTTCATGCTCCTGGCATCTAGTTGGTATAGGTTTAATTTTTAAGTGGGAATAAGATTTAGTTCTATGAACATTCCCTTGTGAACTATAACTTCCAACTTATTTTACTTTCTCTCTACTAGATCAATTCTTTTCAAATAAGCTTGAGTTCTTTGTATATGTATCTTGTTATCTGCTAAAGTCTTGACCACTTTTCCTAGAGTTGAGAAAAGTTTTAAGAAGGTTTCCTTGACTTGTCTAATTAGCTCAATAGTGAAGTATATCTTTTCCTATACTTTCAAGGCTTGGAATTACTCCTACATGTCCTCTATCAGCTTCTCTAACATGTCATGTCTGGCTTAGAGGATTAAACTTGGGTCTTTGGCTAACTTGGGTATTTGGCTACCTTTACCTCTCCCGTAGAAGTCCTTACCTTGGTGAGGGAGAAAAAATATTATTGGGTATGTTAGACCATAGGGTTGTCATCTTGGATGAACTTTTGAATAAGGTTTCCTATCCATGTTTCTTATGGTATGGTCAAAGTTCCACTACACATCGGGGTCACCCTACATTATCATCTCATGTGCCTATAAGATTGTAGCCATTAAAAGGGTGGGAAGAGGTGTTGGTGGGGTGATGGATATGGTTGCTATAGGTGGAGAATGAGGTGGAGGGGGCATGGATAAAGTAGAATGGATGAACAAGGAAAGTAGTGGAGGAGGGGAAGGCATGGGATTGTAAAGAGGCAAGATGAATGGGGAGGCCCAAGGGAACATTTTTTCTTGCCAATAGATTTGATTTAGGTTAACCTATGGAGTTATAACTCTAGGGAGAGGGGAATTTATTATAAATGAATAAATTGGTTGGTTAAAGCCAAATTCTTGAGATCCCGAGATGATGGAAATGAGGGGCCTCAAAATGATGTGGGGATCCATCGAGGGTGGTGAAATAGGAATAGTGGGAGCTTATGGAGGAGGCCAAGAGAGAGAAATTAGTACCTATATAGAGCGTTAAAATTAAGTTGCATTTTGTTTCTTTATTTTCTTTTTGGCTAGATCAACTCTAGATGTTATATTTAAGGGAGCAGGGGTGACAAAGGCCACGAAGATTAACTAAGGAGTCTCTAGGACATAATGCCTAAGATGTGCATATAGATACACTTATCATTAGATTTATAATCATACTTGTTGATTAAAGGCACCTACAGGTATCTATACGTACCAAATGACTAGTGGCAACACCATCAAGGTCCTTAGTTATGGAATGGAGGATGCAAATGGGAAAGAGGAGGTAAAGGTGATGTGCATGGTTGAGGCCATAGGCACTTGGGTTAATTATTGAGGGGTAAAAATGGGTAATAGGGTAGGTATCATCAGGGTGACTACTGAGGAGTTGGGAAACTAGGTGGTGATATGAGAGGCTATTAGAGAGTGAAGGGAGTAGGGGAAGGGATATGTGGTGGTGTTGGTTGCTAGTCCTACCTCAATATTTTTTCTAAGTTGATACTAATGTCAAACCTTAGGTATTGTGTGGACTCATGTCAAGATACTTAGATTGGATCCACTTGAGTTTAAGTCACCTATGGTTAAATTTCTTAAGGTTGAGTTGTTTGAACAAGAGGAGGTGGTAGAGGTAGAGCTGAGGGCCAAGGTGAAATAGGAGCTATAGGAGGAGAAGTTGTTAGGAATCCTTATATAATTCTCCTCAAAATATGGGGGGTGTTGACTAAACATCCTCATTAGGATGATTTGATGTGAAAGAGGTAAGGTCATCTTGAATGGATGGCCTAGGGTAGGCCTACTTTCCTTTCTTCTTCTCCCAAGCCTCAATTATGGTGAACATCTCTTGATCATTTATTGGATTTAGGTAGAGCTCATTTATCATCCTCAATTATTAACCATAATTAAGGTTGAGATGACCCTGATACTTGGCCAAGTGATCATATATAACACCATGTGGGTCCCATTCTTTATGATCTACTCTACCCAATGCAAAGGAGTATCTCCTAGTTATTCTATTATGTAGAGGATGGATGGCCCAGTACACATGGTTCCTGATAGTGATTAGGAAGGGAAGTCAAACCTTTTATTGGTAGTTGATGTAGTGCCTAAAGATGCCTTCTACCCATTGATATGTGATATCCTACTCTACTAGGTAGTTTTGGACCTAATAAGGTAGATGAAGAGGAGCCTTGAGAGTGTCTACCACATGAATGATTGTATCATCCCTACATAACCAATAGTCCCTAATTGGAGAGAGAGTCTCATGGATTTATTTTAAAATTTGAGGCATGGGTGCCTCATTGATGGCCATGTATACCACCAAGTAAAATGACTTGCATATATC